>JAQQSK010011673.1:0-12180 GCA_028658325.1 Potorous gilbertii
GAAAAGACCAGAGCTGAAAAGAAAATTTGACTTTCAAACACAAGAATGAGAAGAAGCATGAAAAAGTAAACAGCAAAGAGAAGTCATAAGGGACTTACCAAAGTTGAACTGTTTACATTCCTACATGGAAAGACAATATTTGTAACTCTTGAAACTTTTCAGTATCTGGGTAGTTGGTGGGATTACACACACACACACATACATACACACATGCCACATGCACACACACATATATACATACGTGCACCCACACACACACACACAGAGAAAACAGAGTGAATTGAATAGGATGGGATCATATCTTAAAAAAATTAAGTTAAGCGATGAGAGAGAAATTTATTGGGAAGAGAGATGGAGAAATGGAATGGGGAAATTTATCTCTCATAGAAGAGGTAGACAGAAGACTTTTTAGTGGAGGGAAAAAGAGTGGAGCTGAGAGAAAAACATGAAGTTTACTCTCATCACATTAGACTAAAGGAAGGAAAATAAAACACACACTCATTTTGGTATGAAAACCCATCTTGCAATACAGGAAAGTGGGGGAGAAGGGGATAAGCAGGGTGGGGGAGATGGTGGAAGGGAGGGCAATGGAAGGAGGGAGCAATTTGAAATCAGCACCCTTGGGGAGGGACAGGATCAAAAGAGAGAATAGAAGCAAGGTGGGGCAGGATAGGATGGAGGGAAATATAGTTAGTCTTACACAACATGACTATTATGGAAGTCATTTGCAAAACTACAGAGATATGGTCTATATTGAATTGCCTGCCTTCCCAAAGGGAATGGGAGGGAGGGATGGGAAGAAGTTGGAACTCAAAGCTTTATGAGCAACTGTTGAGTATTGTTCTTGCTACCAGGAAATAAGAAATACCGGTAATGGGGAATAGAAAGTTATTTGGCCCTACAGGACAAAAGAGAAGATGGCAAGAAGGGAACGGAGGGATGATAGAGGAGAGGGCTGATTGGTTATAGGGGAAATTAGAATGCTCAGTGTACTGGGGTGGAGGGAGGGGCCAAATGGGGAGAAAATTTGGAACCCAAAATTTTGTGAAGATGGATGTAAATAGTTAAATAAATAAATTTAACTAAAAAAATAAAAAAAAGAAATTTCCTTTTTAAATTCTGAGTTGAATAATTATTTAAACTCACAAGGTATTTAGTCTAATTTCTTTCATACTAGTTCCTAAGTTTTTCTTGCTTTAATACTTCCCCAATTTCCTTATGGAACAGAATTCCTATTTCACTGAATCTCTCTTGACCATATCTCATGATCAATAAGACAGTTCTTAAAATGCAAACTTCAGTTTTAAATCAATCAATCAATCATTTAAATTCCTTTTAAGGAATAATTGATCTTGTTTTTGTTGTTTTCATTAAACTCTATGGAGTTTATTAGTACCTCATAAGCTCATCAAAATACTTTGTAAAGCCATACAAATTATAACTTAGAAATGAAAAAAATTTAATTATTCATTTTTCACAAATTCGGTTTCTTATTATTTTTTGTATCTTAGTTTTTAATTAATTTCTTTATCTCTTTCACTTCCTCAATATGATCATCACAATCTTTCACTTATTTTTCACATCTCCCCATCTAGTAACTCATTCTATACTTCCTATAAACATGTCCATTTCTCCCTCATCATGAAAAAAACTCACTTGAACTTAATATCCCAACCCTTATCCAATTTCTCTTCTGCCCTTTCTAGATAAATTCCTTCAAAAAGCTATCTACAAAAAATGCCTCCACTTTTTCCTTCTCATTCTCTTCTAATCCCCTTACTATCTAGATTCCAACATTATTATTCTATTGAAAGTTCTCTCTACAAAGTTATTAATATCTCTTAGTTGTAAAATCAATATTCCTTTTTTCACTTTTTGATGTTGTTGATCTGTTTCTCCTCAATATTCTCTTTCTCTAGGTTTTCTGGACATTACTCTCTCCTGGTTCTCCTTCTACCTACCAGGCCTTTTCTTCTTTGTCCCCTTTGCTGGATCTTCATCCAGATCATGCCCTTTAATTGTAGGTGTCTCTCAGACTCCTGTCCTGGATCCACTTCTCCCTCTTTACTTCTTCATGTGGTGGTTTCATCAACGCTTGTGGATTTAATTACCATCTCTATGTTGATTATTCTTAACTCTACCTATTCTGCCCCAATCTCTCTATTGATCACTTTTCTAATATCTCTGCCTGCCTTTTAGGCAGCTCAAAATGCATACCCAGTAGACATTTTTCATTCAATATGATGAAAACTGAAGTCGTTTCTTTCCTCTTAAATCCTCCCATATTCCTATGCAGGGTAACACACTCCTCTCAATATCTCAGAATAACCTGTTATCTTTGATTACTTGGTAACTCTTACTCTCATATCCAATCAGTTTTTAAGGCCTATTGATTTCACCTTTGTAACATCAGTCAAATAAGTTCTCTCCTCTGACACTATAACCACTCTCCTTCATTTGGACTCATAGCCTGCTATTATTAGGTCTGCCTGCCTCAAATCTCTCACCACTCCAAAAGATCCTCAATTCATTTCCAGAAGTGTTTTTTCCCTAAAGCATGGGTCTGACCATGTCACCTGTCTACTCACTGAACTCCTGTGGCTTTATATAGTGTCCAGGATTGAAAAGAAAATGTTTTGTTTGCCTACTTTTTGTATCCCTAGAACTTATGGCAGTCCCTTGATACATAGTATATAATTTGTTGATCAATGATTTATTTTTATGTATTTTAAATTTTTCCCAATTACATGTGAAGATAATTTTTAACAGTAATTTTTTTTTAATTTTGAGTTCCAGATTTAATCTCCTCCACTCCTTATTGATAAGGCAAACAATTTGTTGTAGCGTATACATGTGCACTTAAGCAGAACATTTTTCCAAATTAGTCATGCTGTAATAGAAAACAGACAAAAATACAAGAAAAATAAAGTTCACAAAAGCAGACTTCCCTCTGTATTTAGACTCAATCAATGCTTTCTCTGGAGCAAGGCTCCAGACTCATTATGAGTCTTTTGGAATTGTGTTAGATCATTTTATGGCTGAGCATGGCTAAGTTATTCACAGTTGATTGTTATACAATATTGTCTTTACTGTGTACAATGTTCTCCTGGTTCTGTTTACTTCACTTTGCATCAGTTCATGTAAATGTTTCCAGTTTTTTTTCTAAAAGCATCCTTCTCATAATTTCTTATAACACAATAGTATCCCATCACAACCATATTTCATAAGATTGATGGCATCCTTTCAATTTCTTATTTTTGCACCATAAAAAGAGGTGCTATAAATGTTTTTGAACATATAAGTAATTCTTCCTTGGGAATTTTGTTTGTTTGCTTTTTGTTTGAAATACAAACCTAGCAGTGCTATTGCTAGATCAAAGTGTATGTATGGTTTTATGACCTTTTGGGTATAGCTCAAAATTGCCTTCCAGAATGATTGGATCAGTTCACAATTCTACCAAAAGTTTATTAGTGTCAAAAATTTCCTGCATTCCCTCCAGTACTTGTCCTTTTACTTTTCTGTCATATTAGTCAATCTTGTAGGTATGAGGTGATATCTCAGAATTGTTTTAATTTGCATTTCTCTATTCAGTAGTGATTTAGAGGAATTTTTCATAAAATTAGAAATACAATGGATACTGTCAACTTTAAATATCCTGTTTATATCCTTTGACCATTTATCAATTAGGGAATGGCTTGTATTCTTATAAATTTGACTTAATTCTCCATACATTTGAGAAATGAGGTCTTTATCAGAGAAACTTGCTTTAAAACCACCCAACCCCATTTTGTTCTTTCATCCTATCCTTGACTGCATTGTGAAAATTCTTCTTAATTTAATGTAGTCAAAATTATTCATTTACATCCCATAATGCTATCTATATCTTCTTTGGCTATAAATTATTTTTTATCCATAGATATGACAGGTAAATATTCCATGCTTCTCATACTTTATGACTAAATCATGTATCCACTTTGAACTTATCTTGTTATGCAGTGTGAGAAATTGATCTATACCTAGCTTCTCTCTGCCAAGTTGTTTTTATTTATTGATATATTGATAAACAATTATCAGAGATATTTAGAAGGGTTTATTTTTTGGACCTTTCCACACAATAAATATTGAACTTCTCATGATTGACATCCTATGAAGCATATTCAAATTTGCCATTGCTGATTTTATTCACCCATGTGAGGTTTGTGGGGCATGATTCTTCCTATGTATGTATGTTCATCCTTCATTGCCAAAGAAGATCATGCCATTAGAGAAACAATGACATGACTTGCTTTGTGTTGAGTGAGGGAGGGCTGTGCAGGTCACCAGCCTCACTTCTCCTCCAGAGTCATCTGAATCCAGCGACCAAATATTCATCAGGATGACTAGAGATGACCCAGGATGAGGCAGTTGGGGTTAAGTGACTTGATCAACATCCCACAGCTAGTGAGTGTCAAGTGTCTGAGGTGAGATTTGATCTCAGGTCCTCCTGACTCCTGTACTGGTGCTCTTTCCACTGCATTACCTAGCTGCCCCTCTTTCTGAGTATATCTTAGAACTAAAGGAGGCATTTTTTTTTATTTCACAGAAATTGTCTTTATTGTTTATGGAGACAAAAGATCTGATATAAGGGATTCAAGCCATCTTTAACTATCTAATCCTTTCTATCTGATGTTCATAGCAAGAGGACCTTCTTCACAAGAGGAGGAAGGAAAAGAGAGGAGACTTGTTTTGTCACCTAACTCATCTTCCCTGTAGTTATGAGAACATGGCATATAAAGTATATGTCAAGTTTACATAAACCTTAGACTGAGTTTGAATTATCTCTTTTACCTTTCTACTTTCTTCATCTAATACAAAAGAAGTTATATCTTGAGATTAATCTCTCTAGGTATGGTGGATATAGTGTGGATTTAGGAGATCTGGAGATCTGAGCTGAATGAAAACAGGGAGAGTAGCCATCAGAAATGGGTCCAGTATGTTTAAAGAAGAAAGAGAGTTGGCCCAGGCTAGGATATTGTACCAACATTAATGTTTTGATTAAATACTGCAAAATTGAGCAAATATAAAATGCTTAATTAGCTACCTTACAAATTGCTTTACAGAATATTCTGATGAGGTTGATCCAGCTTCCAGCTATTGTAACAATAAGTTAATGAAGCTTATTTTAAGCTTCATTTTTTTTAAATCAAATGTGTGCCTGTGCATGTTCCTGTTTTTTTAATCATTCCTTTTGCACATAAATGAATAAAATCAGTTGTATACATGATTCACAGTGTACATCAAATTTTTATCCACTTCCATCTTTTAAGGAAACATGTACTATAACTTAAATTAAAAGTAAAATTTGAACTTTTGGTGTTGGGATAGGAGTTGGATGACCTAAGACCATGAGAAAATGAAACTTAGTATGTATAATGAGAGGCAAAGCGTTCCTAGGAATGAATCCAGCATAAACCACATGACTGCATTCAGTGCAGAGGTTCTCCTTAACGGAAAAGGGAGCACTTCAGTAGCTCATCATTTCGGGGACCAGCAGTGGTTTGACAATGTTAGAACTGAATTAAAGTTCCTGAGAGACTTTCTGAAATGGCCTTCTCAGTGGTGCCTTCTGACTCGTTGATTTAAAAAAAAATTACATTTCAAAACTCTGGTCTTCTTAGACCTTACTCACCCCATGTACTTTGAATTCCAGTCATACTGCTCTCGTTGCAGTTCCTCATCCAAGATACTCTATATACTGTCTCTATCAAATTTTCCTTGCTATTCTACCATGCCTGGAATATTCTCTTTCCCCATATTTGTCTTCTGCCTTCTTTACATCTTTCAAGTCCCAGACAAAACCCAACCTACTTTAAGAAGCTTTTTCTGATCCTCCTTAATACAAATTACTTCCTTTTGTTGAATATTTATAATTTGTCCTGTATATAATTTGTTTGTACATGTTTGTTTTCATTGTATTTTTCCCATTAATTGGGCATTTCTAGATAGAAAGAAGTGTTTGTGGCCTGTCTTTGTGGCCCTAGCACTTAATGTTCCCCTTGGCTCATAGTTAACTGGTAAAACATGCTTGTTTACTGATTGACTGGATCTATTTCAAACTATGCTACTCAAAAAGCTATAGAAATTTTAGCAACTCACCTCTTTAAACTTCAGTTTTCCTTCCTTATAAAAATAAGGAACTTGGAGTAAACGAAATCACAGTTTCCTTAAACTCCAAGGTCTTATGCCATTGCACTTTCAAAGTCCTGATGATTTGGGAGAGCAGTAACTTAAAGATGATAGTGGATTTTATATCCCTGTTATGTGTGTCAGTGACAACCAACACTGCAATATATCTGGCCATTTTCAGACTTAAATGGTGGCAAAAATTTGAAAACAACCCCCCATTTCCAGGAAGGAAAATTTAATGACATGTAAGAAAGGACAACACATCTGATTCTAAAAGGTTTAGGTTTTTTTTCTCAGAGAATCCATCTTAAATGTGAAAAGAGGAAGGAGAGCTGGGAAACCATCCAATCTTAGGTTATACATGATCACCACTATCGTGACAAAGTTAAGGAATTGATTCAACATGACATCATAAAGAAAGTGAATTAAATATCCTGGGTTTGTATTCTGACTGTGTCAACCTGAGGAAACAATTTAAATTCCCTTAGTTATTGGAATTTCATTTGAAAAACTGGAGAGGGCAGAGCCAAGATGGGGGAGAGGGGCAGAGCCAAGATGGCAGAGTAGAAAGACACACATATGCAGGCTCTCCCCACATAGCCCATAAAATACCTGTAGAGAGGGACTCTCAACAAATTTTGAAGCAGCAGAAGTGGAGAACAACAAAGTGGAGGAGATTTGTAGGGCAGAGTGACCTGGAAGGCCAATGGGAAACATCTGTTGCACCCAACACGGAGTGGAGCCCAGCCCTGCCTTGGCTGTGCAGCATGACCTAGCTCTGGGAGGAGGACAACTCAGGGGCAGAATATCCAGTCTCAGCAGCAGCGGGTCCACAGATCCCTCAACCCACAGGCACCAAAAGTCAGTGACAGGGTTTTTTCAGTTGGCCAAGAAGGGGGAAAGGCCTTCCATACCTCCGGCTTCAACAACAGCCTCAGAGGACACATCAGGCAGGTGGCAGCAGTTCCCACAGCAGCCCCCATAGCAGTCAGCATCCATTGTTGAATCATAAAACCCCTGGGGGCATTGAGCAGCCCATTCTTATCTCAGTCTTCTGTAGAGGCTCTGAGGGAGTTGATATTTACCTCACAATGAATGGTGGCCATGCCCCACAGCTTATCTGAAAATTAGTCCCCAGTGCTGGCTTGGGAGAACTGGAGACTAGGTGGCTGTGGAGAGGAAACTGCTAAGATTCTGAGCAAAAAATCTCTCACTGCTCCCAGACCAGAGTACACGCTTTATTGTGCCACCTTGGTGGAACTGAGATCTTACAGATTCCCAGAGTATACCCTACTCTTGACAAAGGACCCAAAAGTCAAGTAACTGGGTGGGAAAATGCCCATAAAAGGGAAAAAAAAACTA
Organism: Potorous gilbertii; assembly: GCA_028658325.1. Lineage (NCBI taxonomy): Eukaryota > Metazoa > Chordata > Mammalia > Diprotodontia > Potoroidae > Potorous > Potorous gilbertii. The sequence continues at coordinate 7,528 of JAQQSK010011673.1, forward strand.
TAGAAGGTTGCTTTCTTGGTGAACAGATACCTTCTCCCTTCCTTTCAGATGAGGAAGAACAAAGCTTACCATCAGGGAAAGACACAAAAGTAAAGGCTTCTGTATCCCAAACATCCAAAATAAATATTCAATGGGATCAGGCCATTGAAGAGCTCAAAAAGGATTTTGAAAATCAAGTAAGAGAGGTGGAGGAAAAATTGGGAAGAGAAATGAGAGAGATGCAAGAAAATCATGAAAAGTGGGTCAGCATTTTGGTAAAGGAAACACAAAAAATACTGAAGAAAATAATACCTTAAATATAGGCTAACTCAACTAACAAGAGAGGTTCAAAAAGCCAATGAGGAGAAGAATGCTTTCAAAAGCAGAATTAACCAAATGGCAAAGAAGGCCCAAAAGCTCACTGAAGAAAATAGTTCTTTCAAAATTAGAACGGAATAGATGGAGGCTAATGACATTATAAGAAACCAAGAAATCACAAAACAAAACCAAAAGAATGAAGAAATGGAAAATAATGTAAAATATCTCAGTGGACAAAACAACTGACCTAGAAAATAGATCCAGGAGAGGAAATTAAAAATTATGGGAGTACCTGAAAGTCATGATCAAAAAAGAGCCTAGACATCATCTTTCATGAAATTATCAATGAAAACTGCCCTGATATTCTAGAACCAAGGGCAAAATAAATATTGAAAGAATCTCCCAATCACCTCTTCAAACAGATCCGAAAAAAGAAACTCCTAGGAAGACTTTGACCAAATTCCAGAGTTCTCAAGTCAAGGAGGAAATATTGCAAGCAATTAGAAAGAAACAATTCAAACATTGTGGAAATACACTCAGGATAACACAAGGTCTAGCAGCTTCGACATTAAGGGATTAAAGGGCATGGAATATGATATTCCAGGAATCGAAGGAACTAGGACTAGAACCAAGAATCACCTACCCAGCAAAACTGAGCATAATACTTCAGGGGAAAAAATGGTCTTTCAGTGAAATAGAGGATTTTCAAGCATTCATGACAAAAGACTACAGCTGAAAAGAAAATTTGACTTACAAACACAAGAATCAAGAAAAGCATGAAAAGGTAAACAGCAAAGAGAAATCATAAGGGACTTACAAAAGTTGAACTATTTACATTTCTACATGGAAAGACAATATTTGTAACTCTTGAAACTTTTTTCAATATCTGGGTAGTTGGAGGGATTACACACACACACACACACACACACACACACACACACAGAGTCAGAGAGCACAGGGTGAGTTGAATAGGATGGGATCATATTTTTAAAAAAATGAAATCAAGCAGTGAGAGAAATATATTGGGAGGAGAAAGGGAGAAATGGCATGGGGCAAATTACCTCTTGTAAAAGAGGAAAGTAAAAGATTTTTCATTGGAGGGAAAAAGGGAGGACATGAGAGAAAAAACATGAAGCTTACTCTCATCACATTCGACTAAAGGAAGGAATAGAATGCACACTCATCTTGGCATGGAAACCTATCTTATAATACAGGAAAGTGGAGGAGAAGAGGATAAGCAGGATTGGGAGAATGATGGAAGGTAGGGCAGTGGGAGGAGGGAGCTGTTAGAAGTCAACACTCTTGGAGAGGGATGGGGTCAAAAGAGAGAATAGAAAAAATGGGGCCCAGGATAGGGTGGAGGGAAATATAGTTAGTCTTACACAACACAACTATTATTGAAGTCATTTGTAAAACTACACAGATACGGCCTATATTGAATTGCTTGCCTTCCCAAACAGGATGAGTAGGAAAGGAGGGAGGACGAGAAGTTGGAACTCAAATTTTAGGAACAACTCTTGAGTTTTGTTCTTGCATAAAACTAGGAAATAAGAAATACAGGTAATGAAGTATTAGAAGTTATCTTGCCCTACAGGACAAAAGAGAAGATGGGGATAAGGCAAGGGAGGGATGTTAGAAGGGAGGGCAGACTGGTGATAGGGGTAATTAGAATGCTTGAGGTTTTGGGGTGAGGGGCGGGTAGAAATGGGGAGAAAATTTGGAACCCAAAATTTTGTGGAATTGAATTCTGAAAACTTAAATAAATAAATTTAAACAAGTAAAAAAGAAAAAAAATTGAAATAACTGTAACTACTATACCTTTGAAGTTGTTATGGGAAAAGTCCTCTGAAATTCATAAGGAACTATATGAATCTCAACTATTGCTGCCTAAGTTTGTACCTTATAAATAAATAATATCACAACATCTATTTTTTATTCAATAATACCTATAGAGAGTCAATTTGTGTTTTGTATATTAAACTTGTTTTCATCAAAATAATAGTATTATGCTAAAATTCTTTCTATATTTAATGTTATCTCATTTCATTGCTTTAGAAATTCCTCATTTTAGAATCTCCCCTAATCAACGCATTTGGAAAACTCAACTGAAAATTATTATGTTAAAGAACTTTCGCAGGACACTGGAAGTTTAAATGAATTGCCTGTAGTAGTATGGATAGTCAGTGACAGAAACAGGAATTGAATCCATATCTTCCTTATTTTAAAGCCAGCACTCTAGCTATTGTGCCATAATGCTTCTTTAATTTCTTTCACTATTTAACCTGTTTTATAACACAGGATTATTTAATCCCATCTCTGTGTATTGAATGCTTCTACTCACTTTGAAAATTACTTATACTACAATTCATCAGAAAAGATTTAAACACAGCTTAAATTGAATTCATTGCTTTCTTACCTACACCTGTGTTTCCTTCAAGCATCCTCAATTGTTTAAAGCAATGATATCAAACTTAAATACAAATCTCTACACATAGATCCTGGTTGTATATTGACTGAGACATTCACATATTAATTTTACCTCTGTTCTTTTGAAATTTTACTTATTCTGTTAAACATTTTCTAATTACATTTTAATCTGATACTTGGGAGTATTGCCAGTAACAGCATGTTTGACACTTTGTCTTAAAGGACAATGACATCTTCCCCACAAAAAATAAGTTTTTAGAGTCACAGTCATCCTTGTCTTTTCTGTCTTTCATCATTCTAGTTAATTAGTTCTTAAATCTTGTCCATTCTTACTCCAAAAAATGTCTCACAATCATCTGTTTCTCTTTTTACACTACTTTGACTCTCTCCCCTCATCATTTCTCCCATAATCTTGCCCTCTAATTGGTGTCCCTATTTTTTGAGTCTCCTTTTTTTAATTCATTTTCTATACAACTAGCAAAATATTTTCTTTAAGTTACAGCCCTGATTGCACCACTTTCCTCAAAAATCATAATTGGTGGGGGGCGGAGCCAAGATGGCGGAGTAGAAAGACTCACATATGCTAGTTCTGAACCCACAGCCCAAGGATTTCCTCGAAAAAGAACTTCCAAAAAATTCTGGCACAGTGGAAGCCACACAGCAACACAGTGAAGGAGATTTCCATTCCAGAGAGCCCTGAAAAACCGAACCCAAAGGTCCATAGCACACTGGACAAGAGCAGAGCCCTGCCCTGCCCTGGCCGCGTGGCACTGAGAGGAGCAAGCAGATCCGAGCAGGATTCAGGGACTGAATCTCCAGCAGCCTAGAAGGTCCCTCCACCCACAGACTTACAGGTCAGTGAGAGAGATGGGCTGAGATGGGAGAGGAGTGTCTCTGGGACTCAGGCCCCTTCAGGAGGCAGCAGCAGAGGCAGTGCCAGAGGAAACAGGCGGCCAGAGGCACCCAGAGCAGGCAGGAGCTCAGCAGCAGCTCCATTACAAAAGGTCTCTGCATAAACCCCCTGAAGGAACTAAGCCTGGGAGGCGGCCCTGCCCCCACCTGCACACCAGAAATTAAACTCCCATTGAATAGCAGCCAGGCCTGCTGCAAAAAGCCCTGAGGCTGGGGAACAGCATTTGAATCTCAGTCCCCAAGCACTAGCTGGGTGGACCTAGGCCAAGGGTGGAGAGGACTCTCAGAAGTCAAGTAACTGACTGGGAAAATGCCCAGAAAAGGGAAAAAAATAAGACTATAGAAGGTTATTTCCTTGGGGAACAGATGATTGCGCCATTCCTCTCTGATGAGGAAGGACAATGCTTACCATCAGCTAAAGACATAGGAGTCAAGGCCTCTGTATCCCAAACATCTGAAATAGGTATCCAATAGGCTCAGGCCTTGGAAGAGCTCAAAAAGGATTTGGAAAATCAAGTTAGACAGGTGGAGGAAAAACTAGGAAAAGAAATAAGGGAGATGCAAGAAAATCATGAAAAACGGATCTATACCTTGATAAAGGAAACCCAAAAACATGCCGAAGAAAATAACACCTTGAAAAATAGGCTAACTCAATTGACAAAAGAGGTTGAAAAAGCCAATGAGGAGAAGAATGCTTTCAAAGGCAGAATTAACCAAGTGGAAAAAGAGGTGCAAAAGCTCACTGAAGAAAATAGTTCTCTCAAAAATAGAATGGAACAGATGGAGGCTAATGACTTTCTGAGAAACCAAGAAATCACAAAACAAAACCAAAAGAATGACAAAATGGAAGAGAATGTGAAATATCTCACTGGAAAAACAACTGACCTGGAAAATAGATTCAGGAGAGACAATTTTATAAATATGGGGCTACCTGAAAGCCATGATCAAAAAAAGAGCCTAGACATCATCCTTCATGAAATTATCAAGGAAAACTGCCCTGATATTCTAGAACCAGAG
>JAQQSK010011674.1:0-12180 GCA_028658325.1 Potorous gilbertii
ATCTATTACATGCCAGACATTGTACTAAGTTCTAGGGATACAAAGAAATGCAAAAAAAAAGTTTCTACTCTCAAGTAGCTCAGTCTAATGGGGGTGACAACATGAGAAAACAACTAGGTACAAATAAGGTATATACAGGATAAATTGGGAATGGTCTTAGAGAGAAGGCACTCAGATTAACGAGGGCTGAGAGAGAAGAATTTAGATGAGTCTTGAAAGAAGTCAAGGAAGTTAGGGGGCACAGTTAAAGAGGGAGAGTATTCACTGTATGGGGGACAGCCCCTGAAAACACTCGGAGTAGGGGAATGGATTGTCATGTACAAGATACAGCAAGGACAACAGCCTTGCTAGATTGCAGAGTATCTATGGGAAAATAGGGAATAAGAAGACTGGAAAGGTAAGAAGAGATCAGGTTATGCGGTCTTTAAAAGCCAGATGACTTTAAATTCGATCCTTGATGTAACATTTTTTTTAATATTTATTGAATAAGGGGAGTGATATGGTCAGACCTTCATTTTAGGAAGATCATTTTGACAACTCAATAGAGGATATATTGGGGTGGGGAAAGACGGTAGTAGGGTAGTAGTCCAATCAGCTTTCAGCATCCTCAGCCATCTTCTCCAATAGCAAGTTCCGCTACAGGGCTAAGCAGATTAGCCTGCTCAGCTCACTCAGCACCAACATTATTGGGCTTAACTTGTGCTTTCTTCTGCTGGCTTATATCAATCTCTATCAATTTCTCTCTGAAAAGAGTCACATCTTTTCTCATCTTTTTACATATTCAATTTCTGGGTCATTTTCTTGCCTCAGAGTAGTGAATCCTGGGCTGAGTGACTCATCTCTAAATCCACCTCCATCAGGTATGTACTTCCCACAGGCCCCCAGGAGTTAGGTGATTTTTGGTTTATTGGCTCAGGAAGAAAACAATCTGATGCAAATGAGTTGATCAATCACAATAACTGGCAGCCATCTTTACTTCCATCACTACTCTGTCCTCATTCAAGTCCTCACAATACCTTTATATAAGGGAGAGTTTTCTCTCAGGTCTTCCCATCTCTCTCTTTTTGGGGGGCCTATTTCAGGAAAAAAAGTGTCTGTATACAGAAGAAGCAATGCCTTATGGATATAAATAGGGAAGTTTGGAAGAGGGATGAATTTGAGGGGAAAGATAAGTTTTTTTCCAAGGTGCTGAATTTAGGAAATCACTGTTATATTCAGTTTGGAATATCAGAGAAGTTCATGTAACAAAAACCAAGAGAGGAAAGAGAATCCAGAAAAAGAGGTGATTTAGTCATCTTAAGATTTATTTTGAAATATAAAAACTTTAGGTGATATTGCATTTGAGAAAATCTCTATTGTTACTTGTGTCTATTTTATTACATAGTACAATGAACTTTTCTATTTCTGTGTGTTGGAATGAATATGTTGATTATATTCAAATGTAAAATTAAATGAGGAAGGAAAATTTTCTTCTCCCTGGACATTCAAATGCCTGGTACAATGCCACTGGATTGTGCTAGTATATTCTCTGTCACTCATGAAATATTTATTAATTACAATGAGGAATAGTAGGGTATAGACTAGGCTCCTTAATAGCAGGGAGGAACAATTTTTCATTTTCTTTGTATCCCTAGTGTTTAGCACAGTGCCTGACATATAGTAAAAGCTTAATAAAGGCTGGTTGATTGATTTTTCATTTATAACTTGCTCTAAATGACTCCTAAGGACCTTTCTATCTCTCAGTTTCTGCTATTCTGTGGTAACCACATCTCCACTCTGTGGCAGTTCCTTTGGAAACTTTTGACAAAATATAACTTTCGCTGTTTTTGTTCAGTCATTTCAGTCATGTCTGACTCTCGGTGAGCCCATTTGGGATTTTCCTGGCAAATATTATTGAAGTAGTTGGCCATATCCTTCTTCAGCTCATTTTACAGATGAGGAAACTGGTAAACAAGGTTAAATGACTTGCCCAGGGTCACATAGTTAGTAAGTGTCTGAGGTTGGATTTGAACTCAGGTCTTTCTGACTCCAGTACCCGTACTCTATCCACTGGACAACCCAGTTGCCCTCACAACATTTTACAAACCAAATAAATAATCTCCAACAGAAATCTTGAACGGTGCTATACATGGAAAGTATTTCCCCTTGAAGAACCACTAGGTAGAGAGCTAGATTTGACCTGAGTTCAAATCCTACCTCTGATATTTTCTGTTTGTGTACTCAATGGCAAGTTATTTAATTTCTCTGAGCCTGTCTCCTTATCTGGAATGTAGAACAAAAATAATATTGATAATATCTGTGGTACTTGCCTCACAAGACTGTTGTGAATCTCAAATAAGGTGATGAAAATGGCTGTGTAAACTTTAAAGCACTATGCAAATATAACCTATCGTGGGGAGATGTAGCTTGATTGATTATGAGGCCAAACATGGTGGTTAAAAAATGTTGAAGGCAGACCGAAATGTAGCCAATCTATTTTTAAAATTGTTCTCATCAAAAGCAAATATTGAGTGTCATTTCATCCAAATGCTCTCAAAAAGCAGGGTATCTGAAGCTTTCCTGCATGCTTTGATACCAGAGTGGTTGAAATTTGGTTCAATACCATGACATTATGAATATGGAGAGAAATGCCAAGTAATTGTAAATATGACAGTATATTGCCACCTAGTGGACATTTTGTAAAATTCCTATCTTTAGTATTGGGCATTCATAAAATCTTAGATCTTTAAAACCTTCAAGCACCATGTTCAAAAGGTCATTGTCTTAGAGCTAATAGCAATATTAGAGGCTATTTACTTGAATTTCTTCCTTTTTCTGACACATGACTGAGGCCCTGAGAGGTAAAGGCACTTGCCTAAGGACACACAGATTATAAATGGTGCAACTAGGATTTGAATAGTGAATAACGCTTTACCAGGTGATCAGACTCCAGCTTGAATGTCCTTTACACTATGCCACCTTCTTAACCTTGGAACTGACCAGTCCCACAGTCTTGTTTCTTACACAACAGGTAACTGAGGTCCAAAGAAGGTAAGTTCTTTAAAGACAAAAATTCAACATTCTGGGATAATCAAAGATTTATCATTTTATTGCAAATAGAGAATAGATTTAGCCCTTGCAATCATGTTCCTAATATCTGGGATAGACTTAGCTATTAAAACTGGAGTTTTTACCCCCATTAATATGTCTCAAGAAAAAAGTATTATAAATCTTGAAAATATTTAAAATACATCCTAGTTCTTACAGTGTTCTTCTAATATTGCAGCGCTCAAGTCATTTCCAGATATTTGAAAGAAACAACTAGGTAAATCAATTGTTTCTAATTTTTCTGCTCAATAGAACCAGTGTTCTCTCAATACATGCCAATCTGTAATTTAAGAAAATCCAACATCTGAAAATCAAAATGTATTTAAGTAATAAATGAAGTGATTATTGTTCATACTCATTCATTCAACGAACATTGATTAAGTACTTGTTGTGTGTAGAACATTCTACTTGTTACTGTTAAGATATAAAAGTTTAGATGTAAATTATCCTCATGAGAATTACAGTCTAGCAGAATGATATGACACATAGCCAAACTGCTTTTGTGCACAATATTGCATAGTGAATGCATTAGAGTGGTGCAAACATGCTTTGTGACTTTAGAGGTGGTCTCATGTTGGAGACTTTTGTTATGAAGTATCCAAACTTAGCAAGTTCCATTAGGTTTTTTACCAAGATTCATTTTACCCACAACTTCAGAGAAATCTGAGTACTATGTAAAGAGAAAGTTACAACTACTTGTTGAAAATATATATATATATATATATATATATATATATATATATATGTATATATATATATATATATATATATATATATTACTTTATGTAGGATATTTACTTTTTAAAAGGCTCTTTTAGTCAGTTCCATGTTCCTCACTGACCTACAAACATGCCATATCCTTCTGGCTTCTGAGTCTTATCTCACATTAGTTACTTCTGGGAATAGATTTCCTCCTGCATTACTTAATAGTGCAGAGGACAAAGTAATGGGCTAAGAGTAGAACCCAGGTGTCCTCACGTCCATTCTTTTTCTATTATGCTAACATTTTTGGAGAGCTCTAGTAGCTAGACCATTCCTTCTTATTTTAACGGGAAAACAGTCTCACGACACTGACTATGCCAAGAACTAGCTGTGTGTTGCCCACAAAGACAATCAGTTATTTCTTCTTATTTGTTATTCAGACGTTTCAGTCAGGTCCAACTCTTTATGACCCCATTTGGAGTTTTCTTAGCAAAGATATTGGAGTGGTTTGCCATATCCTTTTTTAGCTCATTTTAAAGAAGAGGTAACTGAGGCAGACAAGGTTAAATGATTGCTCTCCAATCACTTCTATGGCTCTTGATTCTCTCATCAATAAAATGAGAGGTTTGGACTAAATAACTTTAAAGATCTAATATTGTAAATAATGACTGGAGTTTATTATTCTACTTTTTAAGTATATTCATAAAGTATATTCCATTTTTATGTGTTTTACTCTATTTCAAGAATATTCAATACAAAAAGCCTTGTTCTAACACAGTGAACATGTTTAGTCAGTGATTCATCAACTTTTGTTAAGCATTCATTATATGTAGCCAATAAATTTTCCTAGACCATATTTTTAAAAGCAAATATGACAGCTAGGTGGCATAGTGCATAGAGCACTAGACCTGAAGTCAGCAAGACCTAAATTCATATTCAGTCTCAGACACTAGTCTGTGACCCTGAACAAATCACTTCATGTTTTTCAGCCTCAGTTTCCCCATCTGTAAAATGAGGCTAATAGTAGCAGAGATTTCTGTGAGGACCAACTGAGATAACATATTCAAAGTGCTTTATGGACTTAGTGTGCTATATAAAGGTTAGCTATTACTATTAATTTAGGACTTTCTTTAATAACAGAACTAGATAACCATCTCTCTTCAATCACCGACACTCAGGGCTTGGCTAATTTCTAATTAATGAACATTTGAGTAAGTCTTGAAGTATTTGCAGTATTCTTAAAAAAAGAATTTTTAAACACAAATATGTAGAAAAATTAAAGCTGGAGTACTAAAATATTGGGATTTAAAATGGAAAGGTCCCTTAGAGATCATCTATTCCAGCCCCCTCATTTTATAAAAGGAATTTAAAAAAACTAATTGTTTTCAAGTTGGATAGAAACATCTTATTTAGATGAAGTTGACCTCTTAATTAAAACCATTCTATTTTTTCCAGATAGTAATACTCACCTAATTAGAGAACATAGATCTATAATTAAGATCAATACAAGTGACTTTTGAGAGCATCCTTAGTGGCAGACATAGCAGGTTTTGTGTACTAGAGTGAAGACTTTGAGATGGTAAGCTGGTGTTTGGTAGTGAAACAATGGGAAATCACCACTAGTTTTGGAAGAGAAATGATATGGCCAAGATTTTACTTAGGTCACAGTGAATGACCAACAGTAAGACGTGTAGCGATGAGCTCTCCAAAAAAACATTATTCATGACACACTTTTAACTTTAATCTGCGTTATTACTATTTTCTCTATCACGTTAAGTCTAGACAATCAATCAATAATTCAATCCCTTATTTATTTCCAAATTTCCAAGGTGTAAATGCTCACAATGAAAATTTAAAAATTGACTAGCAAAGAGCTGGCTCCGGTATGCCCCTAGTGCATGTGTGTGTGGTTTAATGAATGTTGAAGGAAGGCTATCCTACATTCAGATAAATACACATCCTTCCACTATCTGAAATTGGCAGCATTAATAGTCATTCCTTAAGGGTTGGGAAGGTAACAGATTAACAAGCTAACCCATTATCAAAGATAATTTTGTCTAATTAATCCCTTACCACCTATTTGCACCAAATGGGAAATCTGATCCCTGAAGGAATAGGACATGGACTTTAGGGGGAGAACCTGGGTAGTAAGTAACATGAGAACTTGTCCAAGTCAAAGAAGAGGTTGGTGAAAAAAGAGAAGAGAAACCTCAAAGGCCTCTTTAAAAAGTCTTGCCTAAGACTTGCCCAAACCATTGGCCCTGGCTGTGACAACTGAGGATGGTGATTCTTAATTCTGTATATAAGATGAGTTGGAGTAAGGAAAGACTACAGAGAAACCCATCAGCAAGAATGCTGTAGTGGTCCAGTAATGAGATAGTTTAAGTTAGGACCATTGATAGAGGTGTGAGAATGCTGAACAATGGGGAAGGGGAGCGGTGTATGTGTGTATGGGGGAGAGGGCAGATCTTAGAACTAGCAAAGAGGAAAAGTTGGCTGAACTTGGTGATGAACTACACAAAGGAGAGGAAGGAATGAAAGATACTTTCAAGATTGAATATCTGGAAAACCACACTCAGGGTATTTCAGTCTTCTTAATTTGGCGATTACTTAGCATTTGTGAAGGGACAAGAAGTACTTTGGGAGATTTAGGGGTATGGCTTGGTAATTACAAGCATGATTTATAATTTAGAGATATTCGTACAACTCCGTCTTTCCTTAGGCTTAATTTTTTGTACTGTTATAGAAATGTTTACATAAATGTAATGAAGGTAGAATTGAAAAGGCAAACTGAATCCAAGAGAAATAATTACCATAATTCATTTTTTTTACCCCTAAGGCTTCTGATTCAATTTTAAATTAGAAAAAGGAGATATTTTTTCTAGATACCATAGAACTTGGCCAGAATTCAAAAATTTAATGCTAATATCATTTAAGAATATGAAGAATGTCACACATGAATTCAACTTGGTTATATCATTCACTCTATATATTACCATTTGTCAAATTATATTTATATAGTTTTACAATTTGCAAAATGCTTTTCTTACAGCAACATGACTACTTGCATTTAATTACCATTAAATGGACATTGCATGAACATCGTATGTCACCTACAGCCTGATGGATCTCCAAGGAATTATGGAGCTACATGGCTTCCATCATATGGGTGGGATTGTGGGCCTGTCCCAAGATTTGTTAGGTTGTCTTATCTATCTACAACCCAGAATAAAATTCCAAAGAAATCTCCAAAGCAAAACTTATGTGGCTTATGTTTAGAGTTACCCCATATGTGAGTAACAGGATCCCCTCAAGCAAAGCTACTCAAGTACAATATGGTCATTGGGTGTGGGGTAACATATTCTTTCCATGAGCCCAGAAAATACATGAGACACAAAGTGGTCACATGAATAAAGAAAACATGAAACATTCATAGAGACTGTTATACTCATTAGGATACCCTTTAAGGTTAAAAAAAAAACTTTGTAATGAACAAATACTCTTCATTCACTTTAGCTTTTCACCATTTGAGAAATATAGTAGTATCAAGGAAGGTTGGAAAGGTCCAGATCTTCTGGACTTCAATGGGCATCCTCCAGCTTCTGGGTTGTCCCAATGGAGGTTAAGAACTCTTCATTAGAGAAATCTTTCTCTAAGAGGCTAGTATTTGACTTTTGAACTGATATAATCCTGAGGATGGAAATGTCGATCGATTCTCAAGATCTAGTCTTTGACTTGTATCCAAGAGAAGTAAGTAGTAAGTTGGAAGACAACCAGGCACTCCATTCTCTGGTTTACCTGGTCATGCACAAGCTGTTTATTATGGCCATTTATTTCTCCTACAAGTTCCATTTTTTGTTCCTGGTGCAGTTTGAGGGAGGAGAGAAATCCACCTCTGTCCCCGCTTGCTGCAATTTTGTCTCTAAGGGTAAAAGGTCCCAAAAAGAATGAATCTATTTCATAATTTACTCTTACCACAAAAAGAGTGGTTCTTCTAATAAAAATCTACCTTCCAGATTCTCAGTGATTCACCAGAGACCAATCAGAAAAGTCATCTGTGTCCACTTGGCATGATGCTAGGGTTCCATTGGAGATGTTTCCTTAAAACAATGGTCCATGCCTTAAAATTTCATCAAATTGACTGGATTGGATCAAGTCATTTTTGTTTGGGAGAATTCCCTAGAATTCACAATAATTATTCTTTTTTATACTTATAAAAGAGAAGCCATGACCAATAAAAGATAGAATGTCTTCCTTAAGAATGTGTCACACTTCCTTGCTTTTTGAGACAACTAAATTGGTAGATTAAGGGAATGCTAGAAATACAGTGTTCCTGGATTTCAATAAATCTTTTATGTTTTAATTTTTATTTTCAGTTCCAAATTGTCTCTCTCTTTTTACCCCTCTACTCCCCTTTAGGAAAGCAATATCTGTTATACATATTAAGTCATGCAAAACATATTTCCATATTAGCAATGATTCTTTTTTTAAAAAAAATTATTTTTCATTTTCAGCATTCATTTTCATAAGATTTTGAGTTCTAAACTTCCTCTGCCCTTCTTCCCTCTCCCCTTTCCAAGACCATGTGTAATCTGATATAGACTCTACATATACAGTCATGTTGTAAAGAAGAATTAGAACTGATGAAAGGAGCCATGAGAAAGAAGAAATGAAATAAAACAAAAAAGAGAGAAAGCAAATAGTATGCTTCTGCTCCATAGTTCTTTTTATGGATGTGGATAGCATTTTCCATCATGAATCTTTTGGAGTTGTCTTAGATCCTTGTATTGCTGAGAAGAGCTAAGTCAATCAAAGCTAGTCATCACACATTGTTGCTGGTACTGTGTCCAGTGTTCTCCTAGTTCTGCTCACTTCACCCAGCATCATGTCATGAAAATCTTTCCAAGTTTTTCTGTAGTCTGACTGCTCATCATTTCTTATGGAACAATAGTATTCCATTACATCCATATACCACATCTTATTCAGCCATTCCCCAATTTGGGCATGCCCTCAATTTCTAGGTCTTGACCACCAGAAAAAGAGCTACTATAAATATTTTTGTGTGTGTGGGACCTTTTCCCATTTTTATGATCTCCTTGGGATACAGATCTAGAAGTGATATTACAGTGTCAATGGATATGCACAATTTTATAGACCTTTGGGCATTTTTCCAAATTGCGTTTGGAAATGGTTGGATCAGTTCACAACTCCACCAACAATGCATTAGTCTTCCAATTTTCCCACATCTTCTCTATCATTTATCATTTGCCTATTTTGCCATGTACCTCAGAGTTGTTTTGATTTGTGTTTCTGTAATTTAGATTTAGAGCATTTTTTCATATGACTATAGATAGTTTTAACTTCTTTCTCTGAAAACTGCCTGTTTATATCCTTTGACCATTTATCAATTGGGAAATGACTTGTATTCTTATAAATTTGACATGTATTTGACTCAGTTCTCTCTGTATTTAAGTAATGAGGTCTTTATCAGAGACACTGGCTATAAAAATTGTTTCCCAGCTTTCTGCTTCCCTTCTTATCTTGGTTGCATTGACTTTGACTGTGCAAAAACTTTTCAACTTAATGTAATCAGAACTATCCATTTTTCATTTCATGATGTTCTCTCTCACTTATTTGGTCATAAATTCTTCTGTTCTCCATAAATCTGATGGGTAAACAGTTCTCTGCTCTCCTACTTTGCAGAAAATATCTGCCTTTATATCCAAATCATGTACCTATTTTGACTTTACCTTGGTATAACAGTGTAAGATATTGATCTATTCTGCCATACTATTTTCCAATTTTCCCAACAGTTTTTGTTAAATAATGAATTCTTATCCTGGAAGCTGGAGTCTTTTGGTTTATCAAACAGTAGATTACTATCTACTACTACTGTGTCTTGGGTATTATTGACTACTATGTCTTAGGTATCTAACCTATTCAACTGATCAAACACTCTTTCTTAGCCAGTACCAAGTAGTTGTGATGATTATTGCTTTATAATACAATTTAAGATCTGGTATGACTAGAACATCTTCTCTTGCATTTCTTTTCATTAATTCACTTGATATTCTGGACTTTTTGTTCTTCCGGGTGAATGTATTATTTTTTCTAGCTCTACAAAATAATTTTTGGTAGTTTGATTGGCATGGCACTAAATAAGTAAATTAATCTAGGTAGAATTGTCATTTTTATTGTATTAGCTCAGCCTACCCATGAATAACTGATATTTTTCTAGTTATTTAGATCTGACTTTATTTGTGTGAAAAGTATTTTTCTAACTGTGTTCATATAGTTTCTGAATTTGTCTTAGCAGACAGACTCCCAAATGCTTTATGTCTACAGTAATTTTAAATGGAATTTCTCTTTTTATCTCTCCCCGTTGAACTTTGTTAATAATATATAGAAATGATTTATGTGGGTTTATTTTGTAACCTGAAACTTTGCTAAAGTTGTCTGTTATTTCAAATAATTTGTACTTGATTTCCTAGGATTCTCTAAGTAAACCATCATATCATCTGCAAAGAGTGATAGCTTTGTTTCTCCTTTGTCTATTGTAATTCCTTCCATTTCTTTTTCTTCTCTTACTTCTAAAATTAACATTTATAGCCTAATGTTGAATAACAATGGTGATTATAGACATCCTTGTTTCACCCCTGATCTTATTGGAAATTCTTTCAGCTTATCCTCATTACATATAATCTTTGTTGATGGTTTTAGATAGACGATAATTATCAATTTTAAGGAAGATTCCATTTATCCTACGCTCTTCAGTGTTTTTAATGGATATGGGTGTTGTATTTTATCAAAAGCTTTTTCTGCATCTATTGAGATAATCATATGGTTTCTGTTAGTTTTGCTGTTGATACAGTCAATTATGCTTATAGTTTTCCTAATATTGAACCAGTCCAGCATTTCTGGTATAAATCCTACCTGGTCAGAGTACATTGTCCTTGGGATAAATTGCTGTAATGGCTTTGCTAGTAATTTATTTAAAATTTTTGCATCTATGTACATTAGAGAAATTGATCTATAATTGGTCTATATTTTCTTTCGTAGTTTTGGCTCTTCCCAGTTTAGGTATCAGCCCCATATTTGTATCATAAAAATAGTTTGATAAGACTCCACCTATTTTCCCAAATATTTTATAGAGTATTGGAATTAATTGTTCTTTAAATGTCTGATAGAATTTACTTGTAAATTCATTTAGCCTGGAGATTTTTTCTTAGGGAGTTCACTGAAGGCTTATTCTTCAGTTTCTTTTTTCTGAGATGGGATAATTTAAGTATTTTATTTTATTTTCTGTTAATCTAGGCAATTTATATTTTTATTAATAGTCATCCACTTCACTAAGATTGTCAAATTTATTGGCATATGGTTGGCAAAATAGCTCCTAATTATTGTTTAATTTCATCTTCGCTGGTGGTAAATTCACCCTTTTCATTTTTTAAACTTGTAATTTGGTTTTCTTTTTTTAATCAAATTAACCAATGGTTTATCATTTTGTTGATTTTTATTCCAAACCATCTCTTTATTTTATTCATTAGTTTGACACTTTTCTTAATTTCAATTTTATTTACCCTTTCTTTGATTTTCAGAATTTTTATTTTTGTATTTAATTGAGGCTTTATAATTCATTTTTTCTAGTTTTATTAGTTGTGCTTCCAATTCATTGATCCCCTCTTTCTCTATTTTATTCATGTAAGCATTTAGAGATGTAAATTCTCCCCTAAGATCCACTTTGCTGCATCCCACAAGTTTTGGTATGTTGTCTCATTATTGCCATTCTCTTAGATGAAGTTATTGATTCTTTCTATGATTTGTTGTTTGATTCACTTATTCTTTAAGATTAGATTATTTAGTTTCCAATTAATTTTTAGCCTATCTTTCCATGGCATTTTACTACATGCAATTTTTACTGCATCATAATCTGAAAAGGGTGCATTTAATATTTTTGTCTTTCTGCATTGGATTGTGAGGTTTTCATGCCCTAATACATGGTCAGTTTTTGTGTAGTTGCCATGTACTGCCAAGAAAAAGGTATATACCTTTCTATCCCCATTCAATTTTCTCCAGAGATCTACCACTTTTAACTTTTCTAAAATTCTATTCATCACCTTAACTTCTTCTTTGTTTATTTTGTGGTTAGATTTATCTGATTCTGAAATGGGAAAGTTGAGGTTCCCCATTAGTATAGTTTTGATGTCTATTATTTCTTGCAACCTTTTTAACTTCTCCAAGAATTTGGATGCTATACCCCTTGGTGCATGTATGTTTAATAATCTTACTTCATTGTCTATGGTAACTTTCAGCACAATATAGTTTCCTTCCTTTTCTCTTTTAATTAGATCTATTTTTGTTTTTGCTTTGTCTGAGATGAGGATTGCTATC
>JAQQSK010011675.1:0-12179 GCA_028658325.1 Potorous gilbertii
CCAATTGAGTTAGCTTATTTTTAAAGGTGTTATTTTCTTCAGCATTTTTTTGGGTCTCCTTTACCAAGGTATTGACCTGTTTTTCATGCTTTTCTTGCATCTCTCTCATTTCTCTTCCCAGTTTTTCCTCCACCTGTCTGACTTGATTTTCAAAATCCTTTTTGAGTTCCTCCATGGCCTGAGGCCATGGGCTATCTATTTCAGATGTTTGGGATACAGAAACCTTGACTCCTATTTCTTTACCTGATGATAAGCATTGGCCTTCTTCATCAGAGAGGAATGGTGGAATCATCTGTTCAAGAAAATACCCTTGTATGGTCTTATTTTTTTTCCCTTTTCTGGGCATTTTCCCAACCAGTTCCTTGACTTCTGAGAGTCCTCTCCACCCCTGGCCTAGGTCTACCCAGCTAGTGCTTTGGGTCTGAGATTCAAATGCTGCTCCCCAGCCTCAGGGCTTTTGACAGCAGGCCTGGCTGCTATTCAATGGGAGCTTACCTGCTGATGCTAAGGTGGGGGCAGGGCCGCCCCCCAGGCTCAGTTCCCTCAGGGGGTTTATGCAGAGATCTTCTGTAATGGAGCTACTGCCAAGCTCCTGCCTGCTCTGGGAGCCTCTGGCCACCTGCTGCCTGTGTTGCTGCCTCTGCTGCTGTCTCCCGAGGGGGCCTAAGTCCGGGAGACACACCCTCCTGTCTCAGCCTGTCTCTCTCACTGATCTGTGTGTCTGTGGGTGGAGGGAACCTTCGTGGCCGCTGGAGATTCTGTCCCTGAAGCCTGCTTGGATCTGCTCACTCCTCTCAGTGAGGCGCGGCCAGGGCAGGGGAGGGCTCTGCTCCCATCTGTTGTGTGATGGACCTTCGGGGTCAGTTTTTCAGGGCTCTGTGGAACAGAAATCTCCTTCGCTGTGTTGCTGTGTGGCTTCCACCGTTCCATAATTTGTTGGGAGTTCTTTTTAGAGGAAATCCATGGGCTGTGGGTTCGGAGCTAGCATAGGTGAGTCTTTCTACTCCGCCATCTTGGATCCGCCCCTCATAAATATTTTTAAAGTGCAATTCAATAGGGGCAGTTGTTTGTGGCCTATTTGCCTGAAATACTTTTTAAACTAGGGATTCTGAACCCGAGGGCCCATTAACAAACATGCATACATACATACACATGTTTGTGTATATATACACAGTATATATTGTGCATGTGTATATAATATGTTGGGTATCTCGATAGATAACTGTACTCCAGTTGGTTTTCTTTTTAGCTATTTTATTTCATGTACTTAATATGATTCTGATATCATTATCTTTCATTGGACTTGTTGGTTTGTTCTTTGTTTTTGAAGAGGGCCAATGATGTCATAGGCAATTTCTTGGCATATTGGATTTGGATTTAAGTGAGGCCAAGTTGCATGAAATCTACAGCCTCACTCTCTCTTCCAGCGTCATTAAAGTCTAGTAGTAAGACAAAAATCAAGATGATTGACCATGACATGGGACATAGTAGATGACCTTAGTGTCTGTGATATCTGACTGAGCTCTTATCTCTCCACAGCATCTTCTTCATAAACCTTCATGGCCATTGAAACAAATTGTTCTCATCTGCCCATTTAGTTGGGAGGAGTTTTCATAAGCTTTTCGTACTCCCCTAACTCACCAATGAATTTGAGGCCTATCAATTACCTTCAACCTGGCTTAGCCTATCTGCTGAGATGGTTTACTGAGTGTGGCCATTGTACGTGCTATAGCTTCTTGGAGCCATAGGTGAGAGTTGAGTGCCAGGTAGATGTCAACAAGCTTAGCAAGCCCTCACACCAGAGGTGTTAGTCCTCCTTAAACACTGGATACATCCCAGTCTACATCGAATTACTAATGAGGTCAATGACATAAAAGGCGGAGAAATATTTTAGAAGCTTAAGTATTAATTTAAATAAAACTAAAAGCCCATAAAGAGTGATTAATAGTTTATTATCAGCCAAAGTCTACTGTTGTGGAGTGAAAACTCCTTCAAGGGCTTTGTATAGGTAGGCTGTGTACTTCACAGACAGATCAAATGAAATGAGAATGAAAATGACATTTATTAAACAAATACTTTAAGTTTTGTGAAACTTTTTATATTCATTGTCTTATTTGAGTCACAATGAATCCTGTGAGATAGGTGTTATCCCCATTTTATATATGAGGACACTGAGGTTGATGAAGCTTAAATGACTTGACAAGGATTCTAAAGTTGTCAAGTGTTTGAATCAGGATTTGAACTTGCATTTTTCTGGCTTCTGAGTTCAACACTTTCCTTGCTGTGCAATGTTCATTTGTTGAAGAGATGCGCTGTATTTGAGGATCTCTAGCACCTAGGACTGTGACCTGCATACAGTCTAATAAGTATTTCTTGTTGATATTATTATTGAAAGTCATGTTGGAGCCAAGTGTTCTGGATATGAAACATTCAAATTCAGGCTCTGATGTTTACTACCTGGACTTGAGTCCAGCTACTTATTCTCTCCAATCTTAGTTTTTGAATTTGTAGAAAGAGGTTGGATTTGATTATCTCTAAATTTTCCTTCCAGTTATAAAGCCTAGCAACAAGCATTCTTGAAAGAAAACAAAAAAGAGCTCTTGCTGCAGTGACATTCTCAGTCTTATGGCCTAATGTCCTTTTAGATAATGGCATTCTTTAAAAAATGAAATCATTTTTAGATATCTTCCAACAATATATAAAGGGCTGAAGTCAGGAGTCAGATAGCATAAACATTTCAAGTGTGTTCTTTTTCATCGCCCCCCCCAATTTGATTTCAAGCTCCTTGAGGACAGGTACATGCCTTATACTTATTTTGCGTATCCTATGGTGCTAACACAATGAAAGACACATATTGACTTTCAATAATTCCTCTTTGTTGGATTAATATAGGATTTTTTTTCAAATCAAAGACTATTGGTTTAGAGATGGAAGAGATCCCAGAGACCATATAGTTCAAACCTTCATTTTGTAGGTAAGGAAACTGTGGTCAGAAAAGTCAATTCCAATTCCCAAAAGCATAGGATTAAGTGACAGGGTCCGAAGAAACTTTTGTTCTTTTGATTCAAAATCCTTGGCTCTTCCCATGGTACCTAGAGACTTTCCTTTGCCCAGAACACATCCTTTGAACTGTAGGAGCAAGGTCTCCCATTTGCTGGATACTATTATAAACAAAACTGTGGAAAATTCTATTCTCCAGCTTGAGGAAACTTTTGATTGATGTCTTTAATAGAGATTAAGCATAAGAGCATAAGGTTGTCTTAGCTCACTTTTCTTAGGCCCATCTCAACACAAATTTCTCTCTCCCTCTCTCTCTCTCTCTCTCTCTCTCTCTCTCTCTTCAGATTACTTTCCTCATAACAACCCTGTGAGAGAAGTGATGTAGATTTATTTATATCCATTTGAAAGATATGGAAACTGAGGTTCTAACAGGTTAAGTGACTATTGATGAGCATGGATCATCAATTCTTCTCAAGGTAAGACTTATACCTGAGTCTCCTGCCTTCAACATTCTTCCCCAAAACTATACTCCCTCTTCTATGAAGATGCAATGTAGCTCAAACCCAGGAGTATCATTCTTTCTTGCTTCTTGAGACATTCAGGCAAAATAAGAAAAATCACATCATTCAGATCTGAGTACATTTTACTGTGGTTACTTAGCTCAGGGAAATGGCATTCATGTCTCAAATTGAGGATTAATTATAGAGGAATAAATAAGTAAACTGAGTCAGCCATAGGAATAGGTTGAATACATCACTGATACCCAGTTTCTTTTTCCTTGTCCTTATAACTCATTCTGCAGGGTCTTGTATTTGTTGCCTTATCCTTTCAGTTGTTGAAGGATTTTGCATTTCAGCTGGAGTTTTTGAATCATTTTCTTTTACACTTTGACATTTCTTTCTTGAATTGTAGTCAATTTGACTGTTTGGCCATTTTTCTTTTTTAATCAGCCCTCCTATTGTTTTTTTCTGTGAAGTTTTGAATGTGATTGGGTCTTTCTGAACCACTCTTTGTTGTTTGTTGTTGCTCATTTAGTCTATCAGGCTCATTCTATCTGAGATGATAGAGAGAAGCTGAACTTGGATATGGCCTCTTGATCAGCCATCTTACCAGAAGTTTGACATCCATCATTTAGAGTAGAAATTTCTTGCAGAAGAATAAATTAGATGCATGATTGAATCAGCTACATGGCAAAGAAGACTGTGACTGAGTCTACTTGTGTTTGATGCAGCAGATTTGGACATGGCTGGCTAATCTCTGCTTTTATAAGACACAGTACTGGATGTAGCAGTCTGTTCTGCTCCTGAGGGAGTTACTTTAAGCACCAGTGAACCTAGGCCACTCAACAAGCCATGTTTATACTGGTTTCTGTCATAGTTGTAGAGCAGAAAGTACTGGGTTTTGTGATAGGACATAGTTCTGCCATTTATCATCTGTGTGACCTTGGGAAAGTTCTGTCCTCTCTCCAGATCTTAATTTCCTGATCTGAAAAATCAGAATGACTGAATGGATGATCTCTAAGCTGCTTTTCAGTTCTCACATTCTAAAAAATCAGTGAGAGATTATGGACATAAAATGAAAGATACTTGGAACCACTAGCCCCTCAGAAGGTAGCAAAAGTAATAGCTAGCATTCACATAACATTTAAAGTTTATGAAGTATTTTACAAACATTATGTCATGTGATTCTCAAAGCAACCTTGGGAAGTAGGTACTATTATATTTTAAAAATTACATATACATCTATGTATATCATTAAATATTTCCCAATTGCATGTAAAAGTTATTTTAAGAATCATTTACAAATTTTTGAATTTTTATCTATTATATATGTGGTCATACAAAACTTTTCAATATTAGCCATGTTGTGAAAGGAAACATAAATCCCCAAGAAAAATAAATATAGAAAAAGGTATTCTGCAGTCTGAATTGAATTCATCAGTTTTCTTTCTGGAGGTGGATAGCATTTTTCATTATTGGTCCTTTGGAAATGTCTTGAATTATTGTTTGTTTAAATTTAATTTAAATTTATTTTTTCTCAATTACATGTAAACAAAAGATAACATTCACTTTTAATAAAAAATTTTTAAAATTATTTTTAATTAATTAATTTAATTATTTTATATTATGTTATTTATTTAACTTAATGTCTTTATTCTATTTTACTAAATTAATTTCATGGCAAGCAACATATATTTATTTATTTAATTTGATTTAATTAAATAATAATTTAATTCAGTTAATTACACTGAAAAACATTAAAGTTTTTAAAATTAAAAAAAGTAATTCTCCCACCCTCAGTATTTATCATTTTACTTTTTTTTATATTAGTCAATCATATAGGTGTGATGTGGTGTGTTAGAGTTGTTTTAATTTGCATTTCTCTAGTTAGTAGTGATTTAGGGCGTTTTTTTCATGTGACTACCGATAGCTTTATTTTCTTTTTCTCAAAACTACCTGTTCAGATCTTTTGACCACTTACCATCTAGGGAATGCTCTTATGTTTATAAATTTGGCTTAGTTCCATACATATTTGAGAAATGAGGCCTTTGTTGGAGAGACTTGCGGTGCAACTTTTTGTAAGTTACTGTTTTTCTTCTAATTTTGACTCATTAGTTTTGTTTGTGCCTAAGAATTCTAATTTCATGTAATTAAAATGATCTATTTTACTTCCCATGATCCTCTCTGTGTCTTATTTGGTCATAAGGTCTTCCCTTATTCATAGATACGACAGGTATATTTTCCCATGCTTCCCTAATTTTCTTAAGACATCAACCTTTATGTTTAAAATATTTATCCATTTTGACCTTATCTTGGTATAGGGTGTGAGATGTTAGTCTATACCTAGTTTCTGCCACTGCTTTCCAGGTTTCTTAACAATTTTTGTAAAATGGTGAGAACTTGTCCCAAAAGTTTGGATCTTTCAGTTGATCAAATTCTAGATAACTGTAGTAATTTACTGCTTGCTATGTATTGTATGGCTAATCTATTCCACAGTTGTCATCTGTGTATATGTCCTGGCCTTCCCTGACACTATACTAGCCTTTTATGCTTCAATTCTTTTTGTTGTTGTTGTTACTTGCTCATTTTCCAGTCTATTCCTTGCCTTTGAACTGTTAAGTTGGGCTCTGCTCATCTGGTGATGGGGAGACCCTCTCCAAACTTCAGTTTTTTTATGTTTTCGGAGGCAGTTCTAGGAGTTTGCAAATTTTGGTGCTTCCAGGTTGGTGTAATTCTGTGACAGGTAAGGTCACTGCTGTTCTGGTCTGCACCCTGGTGTTTACCAAGGAAAGGTTTATTAACGTGACTGAATCAGAGAACATTGAAGTCAATAAACATTTATTGTAAGGGAAACACTGCGACCAAGCTGACTGGAGTAAAGAAAGAATGATCAGGAGTTGGAAATGAATGGAAACTATCTAGAGTAAGAGTCCATAGGAGATTCAAGATTCTAAGTGAAAGCGATTCTTTGTAAAGACTCCAGTGGAGGACTGATAATAAAAGTAGTTTTGGAACTAAGATTGGTGGATATTTCTATGATGGCTGATAGGATCAGAATATTTAGAGGTAAAAAGGATCAGTTAATCAATCTGCATTTAATGAGTATCTATTACCTACCAGGCACTGTACTATATGCCAGGGATACACATGCCAGGAATTTTTACTCTCAAGGAGTTTACTTATATCCTAATGGAGATCAAAAATATGCATCTAGGTAAATACCTAGAGTATACATATTAAAAATAGCACCACAAGATTTAGAGATAGTAAGTGTTCTGTCCATTGTGTGAGTCCTTTCCCCACCCTTATTTCACAGTTAAGGAAACTGATGTTCAGATACAGAAAATGACTTGTCCACATCACAACGCAAGTTAGAAGAAGAAATGGGATATGGTTCTTAGACACAAAATCCAGTGCCCTGTCCATTAAAGCAAGAATCCAGAAGGAAGAAGAAGGTTGTGACCATGGACAGATATAAAGAGAAGATGTAAGCTTGTGTTTCTCTGTGAATGGAGGATTCTTCTCTTATGCCCATTTTATTTTATCTATTTTTGTGTATGCTTCATTAAGACTGATCCTTTTCAGTGTGGAAATTCTCTTTACTGATACAGATCAGCAATCCTTTATAATTTATACTCATAAAAAATTATTAGTGGAGGGAGTGGTGAGTAGTTAAATGGCAAATCCTTTGTCACACAGCTAATTCATCTGAGAGGCAGTAGTTTTTTTTTGTTTTTTTGTTATTATTATTTTATTTGTTCTCAGTGTTCTACAATCACTTCCATATAACTTAGATTTTTTCCCCCTCCCTCTCTCTCCTTCCCTCCTCCCTTCCCTCTCCCTCCCTGAGTCATCATACACTTTTATGTAGGTTCTACACATACATTCCTGTTACATTTTCACCTTAACCACATTGCATAAAAGAATTAAAATGAATGGAAAAAGTCATAAAACAAACCAAAACGTGATACAAAAGAAAATGATCTGCTACATTCTGCAAATGAATTCCATAGTTCTTCCTCTGGATGTGGAAAGCATTTTGCCTTAAGAGACCACAGGGAATGTTTTAAGTCCTTGCATTGCAATGAAGTTCTAATTCTATCAGAAAAAATCCTCACACACTGTGGTTGTTGCTGTGTATAAAGTTCTCCTATTGCTGCTCCTTTCACTCACCATCAGTTCATATAAGTCTTTGCAGGCCTCTCTGAAGTCTTCCTGTTCATCATTTCTTACAGCACAATAGCACTCCATTATATTCATATACCACAGTTTATTCAGCCATTTCCAATTGATGGGCATCCCCTTGATTTCCAGTTTTTGGTCGCCACAAAGAGTGCTGCTATAAATATTTTTGGACATGTGGAACCCTTTCCCATTTTTATGATCTCTTGAGGATACAGTCCTAGAAGCAGTATTTCTGGGTCAAAGGGTATTCACATTTTTGTAGGCCTTTGGGCATAGTTCCAAATTGCTCTCCAGAATGGCTGGATCAGCTCACAGCTCCACCAACAATGAACGTGTTCCAACTCTCCCACATCTTCTCCAACATTTATCATCATGTTAGTCAATCTGGTAGATGTGATGTGGTATCTCAGAATTGTTTTGATTTGCATCTGAGAGGCAGTATTTGAACTCAGGCTTTCATGACTCCAAAACTGTCCACATATCTATGATACCAAACTGCCTTTGCCTTCAAGATAAAGTGATCCAATAATATAGCAAGGAAAATTCACTAAGAACTTAAGGTATTTTTACAAGTCAGAACTTAAATTTGCTGTAACTGTCCTTTCTAGGTACTCTGTAGTTGTGCAGGGAATTCTCAACATTTCCTTCCTTCTTGGGAACACAAAAAACAATGTTTACAAGTAGATAAATGTTTGTAGAAAAAGCAAGTGAAGGAAACTCCAGTTGCCATTGACCTCATCTGTTTAGAAGCTGTATTTTCTGTAGAGATCAATGATGTATAAAACATTTATCCTAATGAATTCTATACAGATATTATTCATTCTTCTTCCACTAAGCATTTTCTTGTCAATAAAGCAGATGGCTGAACACAATTACTTCTCTAGCAAAACTGTAAATACATTGCATGATTTTTCCTCCTTTTGTCTTACTTCCACAGTGCCTTGATTTCTTCCCAGTGCATCACCAACATATTTCAAAAGGTGGTAAGAAGTCTTTTTTATTTCTGCTGGTAGATGAGGTTAGTAGACTTTCCTCAAGAATGCACTGCTATCAGTATATCCTCAGTGGCCTTACCCAACTGCTCTGACTTAATGGAATTTTCAATTCTATGTTGGGGGATGGTGTTAAGAATTTGCAGTCAGAAGACCTGTGATCAAAATCCAGTTCTGTTCTTTGCTAGATGTTTCTAATCAATCAATTCAAATATGAGCATGTTTCCTTTTCTGTAATATGAGTGAGGTGGAAAAGATGACACCAAATGACTTATACAGCACTATGTGTGTGATCTGGGTAGTTTTGGTCTGTGTAGACATAGGCTCAATATTAATGCTGCTTTCCAGGAAGAGGAAGTTTGACACTAAGTCATTTGCTTACTTTTTTCCACACAAAGTTTTACAAGATTGAAATCTTTGTCTATCATCATCATCATCATTGACAGTCATATATTACTTTGTGATGTGCAAGGCACTTTACATCCATCATCTCATTGACACTTCAAAATAACCCTGGAGGGTAAGTGCTATTATAAATCCTATTTTGTACTTGAGCAAAGCAAACCTAAGAGCAATTACATGACTGGTCCACTATCATATAGTTAGTAAATGTCTGAGATAGAATTTACATACCAGTCTTCCCACTACACATCCAATTTTCTGTTTACTAGTCAAATTGCTTGCTTATATGTGTGTTCCTAGAACATGTCATCATTCCTGACATATGTGTGTTTGTCCTTCATTGCCGAAGGAGACCATGCCATCAGAGAAATAATGACATGATTTGCACTTTGTTTTTCGTGAGAGAAGGTTGTGCAGGTCACCAGTCTCACTTCTCCTCCACAGTCATCTGAATCCAGTGACTAGATATTCATCAGGATGACTGGAGATGATCCAGGATGAGGCATTTCAGTCACACAGTTAGTGAGTGTCAAGTGTCTGAGGTGAGAGTTGAACTCAGGTCCTCTTGACTCCTGTACTAGTGCTCTATCCAGTGCACCACCTAGCTGACTGACACATGACAAACACTTATAAATTCCTCCCTCCCTTCCTTCCTTCCTCCCTTCCTTCCTTTCTTTCTTATTCTTCTAAATTTTAGTGGTAACCTCAGGAATATATTTTTTTTCTGATTTTTATTGATAATGACCTTTTCTTCTCCTCCATATCTCTCTTCTTATTGTCACCCACTTTGCTTAATTGTTATTTCCAGTTACACAAAAATGTGTGGTGCCTGTAGGTAAAAGAGCAAGGGTGGAGTAAGGGGTGGAGATTAAAAAGGAAAAATAACTGGAGTTATGGAGGCTTCTCTCTCTTTGGCTACCAGTCTCCAGAGCTATCAATAAAAATTTATGATTCTGGGGAAAGAGGCATAATATATGTGTCAAAGGTGGGGTTGTAGATAGGGAAAAAGACACTCAGGCATTTTTGGGTAGGTGGGGTCATTATGGAAGCAGGAGGTCCAGTAGCACAGAACTCACCTGGAGTGGGGTTTTTACACTGAAGAGATCAATCAGCAAATCAGTGAACATACACTGTAACAGGGACAATGCTAAGTGCTGGGTATAAAAAAGAGGTAAAAGACAGTGAATCATGAAGGAACTTGCTTTCTAATGGGGGGGATGAGATGCAAGCAAATATGTAGGAAATAATTAACAGAAGGAAAGCACTGAAATTAAGAGGTGTTGGGGAAAGTTTCCATTAAAAGATGGGATTTTATTTGGGACTTAAAGAGTCAGTAGGGACCTAAGTAGGTGAAGCAGAGGAGGAAAAACTTTCCAATCCTGGGGGACAGTCAGAGAAAATTTTTGGATCCAAAAGATGGAATATTTTGCTCATGGACCATCCAGGAGTCTAGTGTCATTGGATTGAAGAGTACATGATAGAGAGAAAGGTTTAGGTTACAAAAATCTTTGGATGTCAAACAAGTGACTTTGCATTTGATCCTGGAGCAAACAAGAGGTGCTCAAGTTTAGTGAGGAGTGGATGACATAATCAGACTTGACTTTCAGGAAAATCACTAGAGTGGCTGAATGGAGTATAGAGAGGAGAGGGGAGAAACTTGAGATAGGTGGAACCCCCAGCATGCTATTACAATAGTTCAGGCATGAATTGATGAGTGCCTGTATTATAGTTGTGGCAGTATCAGAGGAGAGAAGGGGTGATTTTTGACAGATGTGGAAAAGGTGGAATTAACAATCTTGGCAACAGATAGGATGTGGGGTAGGGTTAGAGAGAGAGAATGAAGAATTCAGCATGACTTCTAGATTGTAAGTCGGGACTAGTGTAGGAATAGTGGTGTTCTCCATAGTAATAGGAAAGGTAGGAATGGGGAATGTTGAAGGGGAAAGATGAGGTTTGAATGATAGAATCAACTATTCCTAAGGATTCTGCAAGACTTCACTACTGCTCCAGTGTTGTCAGTGCCCTAGTTCAGACTCTGACCCACCCTGTTCCTTAATTCCCTCTCTCCCAACAGGCATACCTCCTTAGACAATGATAGCATGGGAATCTTCTCCCCAGCTTTCTAGAAATAAAGAAAACAGCTCAGATGGCAGAAACAGCAAGGGCACTTCATTCACAGAACATAGATCTGGTTTTTAGAAATAACCCTAAAATCAATTTTGGCCAGTTTATCAAATTGCTTGGTTTCTTTTTCATTTTTCCTTAAATCTCTTAAAGATAAAATGATATTCAACACTTTTAGAATGTTAGAAGTGGTTGTGTTGTATTTAATAACTACTCATAAGGTTTTCTCTTTTTTTATTTTCCCCTGAAATAAAACATCTTAATGTTCTTGAAAACCTGACACTCCAGTTCTAGACTTACCTCACTCTTATTAGTTACGAAAACAACTAAAGTAAAGATTGAAAGTTCTAGCCATTTTGAATAAGCATGTTATCAGAGGCTTAGAAAGTGAGTGTAGCAGGGGCAGAGAGGCCTGAGCATTCTGAAAGCTTCTGGGTCCCAAGGGAAAAAAAGGCTGAGGTAGTCAGAGATATAAAATGTAACCAACAGAAATAGAAGATGTTGAAAAAGAGACTTCTAGTCCACCATCGGACATTAACAACCAATGGGATGAATTCAAAGAGTCCAACAAGCAGAACTTAGCATTGGAAAGGATGATGAAAAACATGGCAAACTTGGTTTGGGTACTGGGTATTAGAACTCGACTTGGGGCAGTAAATTAATGCAGAGAAGTTACAGAAGAGGCCAACAGGAGCTCCAGTTATTGAAAGGATCGTGCTCTGTCTTGTAACTTGTATAACTTCAGCTATGCATGTTGGGCCCTGGACTGGGCTCTGGGGACACAAAAACAAGAAGGAAAAAAACAACCCTTCTTCTCAAGAAGCTTATGGCATTCTTTGTTTATGATCCTTCAAATGTCATTGACAGTGATTGAAATCATGATTGACTAATTCATTCCTCACCAATGGATAGAATTCATTTGGACCAGGGGACTGGAATTCTTCAAGAAGAGTGAAGGGCAGCTTTCTTATTATCT
>JAQQSK010011676.1:0-12179 GCA_028658325.1 Potorous gilbertii
ACAAATGGGGAGAAAATTTTGGAACCCAAAATCATGTGAAAATGAATGTAAAAAGTTAAATAAATAAATTTATTAAAATAAAAAAAAAATAAAAAATAAATCCTCTTCTAATTAGTAGAAGTTTTTCCTCTAAATATCTTAATTGAATTATGTCAATGCTTTAAGTTAAAAAAATAATAATTCTAGGAATTGTATAGTAAAGAATTTGTCCTTTTCAGAAGAGCTTTGTATATAGTACCCGAGGCCAGATTTGAACTCTGGAAGAGTCTTCCTGACCCAAGGCCTGACACTCTACCTAGTTGCCCCAACTCAGATAATTAGGTGCTTAGTTACACAGGTACTTAGGTGCTTAAGTACTTATCAGCTACTAAGGAACTTAGGTAATCCTGTACATAGGTACTTAAATATGTGTTTATCCTTCATTGCCAAAGAAGACCATGCCATCAGAGAAATAATGACATGACTTGCACTTGACCTTGTTTTGAGTGAGGGAGGGCTGTGCAGGTCACCAGCCTCACTTGTCCTCCAGAGGCATCTGAATCCAGTGACCAGATGTTCATCAGGATGACTGGAGATGTCAAGTGTCTGAGGTGAGATTTGAACTCAGGTCCTGACTCCTGCACTGGTGCTCTATCCACTGCACCACTTAGCTGCCCTACATAACTATGTATAAAAGGACCCAGGGACCTATAAGAACATATACTTAAATAGACATAGGGGACATTAGCACATAAGCTAGGCAGCACAGTGTTTGCCTTAGTTTCCTCATTTATAAACCCAGGATGATAATAGTATCTACACTGTTGTTATGAGGATCAAATTAAATAATAACCATGAAATGCACTAGATAAGTGTTAGTTATCATCATCATTCTTAGGAACATAGACACTTAGGTAATTAGTTAATTGTGTACTTCCATAATTAAGTACACTGGTATTTAAATACTTAAGTACTAAGATACAGAATTAGTTGTTTAAATACTTACCTGCATTTAGGTACTTAGGTAATTAGATTTTAAGGATTTGGGCAATTAGGTATCCTTAGATTTCCGGTGTTTAATTTTGTTATATATTTATTTGCAAATGTCGTCCCTCACTCTCATTCTGTGAGCAACTCATCTATTTTCTCTACCGCACCCCCACCCCAAACTCCAGCTCTACAACCCACCAATCTCCCACCATACTCCACACTCCAGGGCATACATTTCTCTGATGACTTTTTTTATATCATATCAATGCAAGTTCATCATGTATTAGAATGACAAAGTGACTGTTTTGATGGCAGATTAGTTCAAAGAGCCTTTAAAAATTGATTAATCAGGTTTCACTCTCTGAAGTCTCTCAGTTCTCATCTCAAGAATATCTTAAATATTATACTTTCCAATAAAACTAAAATATTATGAAAATATGTTGATGTGGGAACATCATAATACAAAAGATACTCTTTTCTGAGGCATCAAAAAGACTTACTTTGAGCTCCGAGTAGTGGTTCTGAATCTAAACCTTGAAACCTGTCTTGTTAAAGATACTAAAAAAGCTTTCTGTTGCTTTGAAATTATAAACATCTACTAGATCCTGAACTTAAAAATATTGGGGAAAATATGTATTGTAGGAGTGACTATAGGAGTCTTTCTCCATGATGTCCTTTTTATTTACCAAAGTGTAGTATAGAAATGTTGGTGCCAGAATAGTGCTGTGGTAAGAGATAGAAGAGTTGAAATGGATGGAGTTAATAAATCACAGGCAAAATTAATTAGGAATTTTGAGAGCATCATTTATTAGCCAGTCTGGAGGCTGCCTCATGTAGGGACCCAGAGGAGACAGCCCTGAACTGAGGTGGGTGAGTGCATTTTAAGTATTTTGGTGCTACTGGGTACAGCCTTGCAGTTTCCACAACAAACAGAGTTCTGACAGAGCAAGAGGAGGGCTTGTTGTTAGTCAAGAGCCTCCAAAACAGAGGGGATTGTCAGGGTGCTACTAGGCAAAGGACCCCAACAGAAAACAGGTGCCAGGAGAGGTACCCAATGAAAGACTGGTTGTCATTCAACATACAGTAATTGTCAGGAAGGCAGGGCTCAGCAGAAGGTGGTTACCTGCCAATTAGGGTCTAACATTAGGGGGGCACAGGTGGTTACCATGCAAATGTACTAAACAAGAAATGACTGTTAACATCAGGTATTTCACAACCCAAAGGGGAATAACATTTTGACAGGGTCCCAAACGAAAATCCTGTTACTAGGCAGGTTATCCAACCCTGCCCAATAACCTAACAGATATCTCTCAGCCCAGGGGCCCAGGGAGGAATAACTTCAGAGTAATGTTATACTATCTACTTAAAAGTCCATGTAGTAATGGGCTGTTCATGTGGCTAATTAGACAGTACACAGTCATTTGCCAGAGGCACATATCACTGAAATAGAGAACAAAGACTCTCTCATAAAGAAAGGGATTTCCTAAACCCTTTGGATTAAACTGAAATCTCTTGCCTAGTCCAGGAATAGATTGTGTAGAATTTCCCACTACCCTGAGGGCTAAACTAGATTTTTTAAAAAAGAAATCACATCAAAGATGATAGAACATAACATTTTTAAGAATAAATGTTTCCATCAGCAGTTTTCTTCTTCAGAAGACATCTGCATGTAAAGAGGATTAGGTGTTATTATTAAATACTAAAGAATTTTATTTTTAAATTATTATTATATGTTATTGTAAGTTATTATTAAATACCTGCATTTTCATGTTTACTTCATTGAAAAAGGTAAAAGAAGAATCTAAAGTAATCCTAATGGGTTATATGGTATTTATGGACTGTTTTGAGAAAACAATTTATTCCGTATCATACTTCTGTTTTTAAATCATACCTGTTTGCCTGCTCATAGAATACTGAATTCTTGACTGCAGTATTTTCTGCTTTGCATTTAGGCTGGAGGAGAAAAAGCAAATTCTGAAGAAGCCTTGATTTATGAAGAGGATTTAGATGCAGGAGATGCCATTGAAGGGGAATTGGAAGAAAGTACAAAATTAAAAATACTGCGTAGGTTTGCCTCACTTGCTTCCAGATTGAAAGAATTCATTGGCAATATGATCGCCACTGCTGGAAAAGTTGTTGTGACCATCTTACTTGGTTCAACAGGTTGGTGCTTTTTGTAGTTCCTAAAGAGCTCAATTGGATTAAGCATGAAGCAAATGATATTGAGGAATAAAAATATAAATGTTCAAAAAAAATAGTCACTTGTCAGACTTGTAGAACCAGAAGAGATCTCAGAGGTTCCTTCACTTTACAAATGAAGATACTGAGGGCCAAGAAGGGTAAATGACTTGCCCATAGTCACTTGGGGGTGAGCCTCAACCATTAGCCCCTTGACTTCAGAACCAACATTTTTTCCACTTCACTATGCTACTAAGATTCCCAGAGTTCTCAGAGAGGTGGTTTCATGATCAAACTTTGGATGAGTTTTGTGCCCACTTAAATTCTATTGTATAGCATAGATATTATTCCATGCCAGAAAAGTGGCATGGCCCATTGATAAGATTATTTTTGTCAACCTTCTCCACTTTTAGATTTCTCTACTATTGTGCTCCTTCCTTGCAGGCTTTTTTTTCTTCTGATAATGCATTATCATGACAGATAACCTACGAATACAAATCTTATGGCATAAGGACATAGGAAATAGAGATATCCATATTTTATTTGTGACCACATTGTTTTAATCCAACTATGAGGCATAGAGTATTCTTCCTAATTTAGCTTAAAACCTCTCCCCAAATCGTCCCCACGCTCCTCCCTCAGCATTTTCCTCTCACTTTGGCCAACTGACTTGGGTGCATATTGATGATGGTTCTGTCTTCTATACTTTACTCCCTTTGTGCTTTTTAATCAAAGCATTAGAGGAGATTGTGTGTCTCACTGAACCAGGATCACAGGACCGTTTTAGGTTATGGAAACTGGAGCTGTATCAATAGTTTTGAGGGAAAAAGTTTGAGAGAGAAGATATTTCAGTTGTCAAAAAGATGCTGCTCAATAGAAGGATTAAAAAATTATCTCAAACTGGACCGGTGAGAGGGATTCAGAACCCCTGTGGTTTAGCTATCTAATGTCATAATTCTTTTATTGATAGCAGTGGTGTGACCACATTTTATGAAGTAGGACAAAACTTTGATATGTTATAAATTTCTATGACCTGGTGCATTACTATAAGATTAGTGAAATCATGTCCACCCAGAGGATCAGTAGCATCTGTGCATTGCAATAGACCAAAATTTTTCTGGTAACATCTTCATTTTGAAATAGATATTTTGTTCATTAAAATAGGGAGAAGGAGTAGGCAAGTAAATTCCTAGCTGGAAGCCTTTGAAAGCTTAGCCACAACACTTTATCACTGCTAGCACTTAGAGCATGTATCCTTTGATTCTCAGAAAATGAAGAGATTTCCAAAACACTTCTTGAACAAGTGTTCAGATTAACTTTTGGTTGACCACCAAAGCAACCTATCAAAAAGGAGATAAGGAGGAAGAAACTACACATTTCCTTCTCATAATTTGGGATGGGAATAATTGTAGGAGAAGGAAAATGTACATATAAATTTACAAGTAATTTCAATTGTGGTAAATGTATTTGTGTACTGTGCTTAGAAATTAGATTTGTTTGTATGATTATTTCCTAGCTTTAACATTTTCAGTATTTCACGTATGATGCTCAGTAGTTGTAGTTCATATTTGAAGAATATTTTTCCAGTTGTATATTAGTATTTGAGAATTTCATTTCTTTGCCCTCAGGTATGATGCTACCTTCTTTGACTTCATCAGTGTATTTCTTTGTGTTTTTGGGACTATGCACATGGTGGTCCTGGTGCCGGACTTTTGACCCGCTGATATTCAGCTGCCTTTGTGTTTTAATGGCCATCTTCTCTGCTGGGCACTTGATTGGACTTTATTTGTACCAGTTTCAGTTCTTTCAGGAAGCAGTTCCACCTGGAGACTACTATGCAAGGTTAGTGTGTTATTGAAATGTAGACTCGGCTGTGTTTGGGGCTGCTAGACCCCAGGTGATTTTAAGGTTATGGCCGCGCAACTGAGCACTCCTCCCAAAAGGCTGTAAAATAAACAGCCCAGTCAATGAAAAAACATCATGAAAAATGTGATGTTATATAAGCAAGGAAACCCAATCCCAACCCCAATTCTCAGAAGTCTTTCACCCCCTCAGCTGATTATAACCTGTGAAGACCTAGATGAGCCTTTCTCAACTAGTCAGCCAATAGACATTTAAGGAAGATTATGCTGCATAGAGATAGGATTTTCATGGACACATTTAAATTAAAATGACTGTCTTTGATGCTGCGCACTTAAGTATTATTTGTTTTATAAAAGCGACATAAATGAGGATATTAAAATGTGGACATTGTTCCCCTCTTTTAATAATACATTACTCATTTCTCTTTTTGACATTCAATTTCTGGTTTTGAAATGTGTTGAAAGAACTGAATTTCTTAGAGCATAAACTGCTGACTTTTAGGAGATGATATACTGTAACTGGAAATATAAATATCACCATAAAAGCAGAACATGGGGGGGGGGGGGGTCTTTTTGTTGTTTGTTTTACAGTAAAGGATCTTTTGTGCCACCTAGAGGCAATTTGTTGCCAAAATGCTTATCTAACAGTTCTAATTTATTGGTCCCAGACTTTAAATTTATCACAGTTTAACTAAATTCCTGTAAGAATAAATTCCTATCAAACTTTTAGGTCACTACTAATTAAAGATTTCAAAGTTAGTGGTTTTTTAACATTAAGGTTAGAAGAAATTTAAACTAATATAAAACTACATTTGCTTAAGTTTTCCCATCGTGCAAATTTATACACACACACACACACACACACACACACACACACACACACATGCATATATAAGCTTTCATAATTTCATCTATATATTAATAATGTGTTTCTGATATGCCATAAAATTTAAACATACCATACTATATGAATTCTGGTGTCAAAGATGAATGTAAGCTGAAGACTAGCAAAAAATAATCTTAAGTAGGGTTTGGTTTTTTTGTTTTTTAATTTAGCTGAGAGTCTTAGAATTGAAAAGAACCTTATTCAATGTCCTAACCAGAAACATCTGTATTAAATTCAATTCAGACTCAATTCTTACCTTTCTTCTATATATGAATGGTAGCCACAAAGAAATAGAATTCTTTTTGAAAAAGGAATATAGGTATAATAAAATAATACTCAGAGAACAGCACCAGGAGAGCTAATACTGAGCTACAACTGCTTTTGGTCAAGCAAGGTCAGATCAGAGGACAGGGTGGCAAACGAGAGGCAAGTCATATGTTATGAGACAATGTCTGACTGGGAAATTTGAGGAGCAGGATAGAAAGTTGTGTGGATAAACCTGTTCTGGTTGTTTAGTTCTAGATGCACCTCCTTGAGAGACAAACTTGAGGAAGGATTGTGCCAATAAAGGTTCAAATTTAGTTTTTCAGAGTCAAGGTGTGATGGACTAATATGTCTTCTAAATGGGAACTAGAAAGTTTAAAAGTCCTTGAAGGTCTGTCTAGTAAATTATTACAATCAAGAAATCATTGTCAATTGAATTGCTCTTCTGAGGACAGTGTCCCTTTTGGTAGACCTTCTAATCCTTAATGAGGTCACCTTTCAATAACACTGAGTCTGAACCTAGATTTCAGGGACCTAGACAGCATGTGCCTCAAAGTGTGTGTGTGTGTGTGTGTGTGTGTGTGTGTGTGTGTGTGTGTGTGTGTGTGTGTATGTGTATGTGTGTGTGTGTTAGGGTAAGAATGTTAAGCTATATTCCTGACATCATTGGTGGGAGTGTAAATTGACTTTCAGTATTGTCAAATTTTATGATAAGCTTTTGTTAAGTTTCAAATCTTATTTTTCTTTGGTTTTTGGAGAGTATTATTAGAAGGCTAGGTCAGTAATTTGAGCATATGTTTCACATATAATCCTCTGTAACCAAAGTGAAGTTGGAAACGAAGGTGATTTTCAGGATAAGGAAATAAATAAATGCCCCATTAAAATTAATTTTCTTTAATTACTGTTGGGCTAAGATTTCTTTGTACAAAACCCGGTGCTTTCTTTGATAGGTTATAGTTGAAAGAGGATGCATCTAACACCACAAGAGTAGTTTGCCCAGTTACTAAATTTGTGACACTTTAATCCTTCTTAGTCTCAGTTTTCTCCACTGTAAAATGAGGTAGTTAGCTTTGATGATGCCTCAGGTCCCTTCCAAGTATAAAAAGTCTTTTGAGTCAAATACTGGGATTTTGTTTTCATTGAATGCTAACTTGTCCTGTTACTTGTAGACATATACCCATTGCATTAAATCAAGGAAAAGCTTTGCTCACAACTGTTTTCTTCACAGTAATTCCCTGAAATTTCTCCCACCAAGGGAATTTAATTCATATTTTCATTGATTACCTTCTATTTGCTTCTTATACTTTTCCTGTCAAAAAGACCAGTCTTAAGATGAGAATCCAATTGTACAAATATTAAGGAATTTCATATGAATTCTATCATATACATTTCTGAAAGCCTTCTATGTGCCAGGCTCTATGGTAGGTGCTAGTAATACAGATAGGGAATGGGAAGGGGGAGCAAACATTTATTAAGCACCTATTTTATGTCAGATACTGCTTAGTGCTTTTTAAACATTATTTCACCTTCTTACTCTGGAGGAACTTACATCCTTCCGACCCACTTAAAAGAGGAACCTTTTTAAGGTTAATTTAATTTTTATGGCTAATTTAAGTTTGAAAAATCATTTATGCTTACGTCTTTGGGTTTGGGCTGGGTTTGATGGTGAAGGGAGAAATAAGTAATTATTAAAGGAGCATGTCTCCATTAAACAGTAGTCACATTATTTAAAAATCTTTACATGTAGAACTTGTAGTTTACATGTACTTTAAAAATCTTTACATGTAGAAACACTGTTCTATATGTGTTATGCCTATATTGCAATAATTGTTATATTAGCAGGAATTAATCCATATTTATTTTTATGTTATAAAAGAGAAAGATAAAACAACAACCACCTCACCACCTAAAACTCTCACTGCTGGGATTTCTTTGTAGATGAAGGGAAAAAAATTTAAAGGAAAAGTACACATGATGTTTATAAAATAGGTAGAATTTTATAGTTTCTACTATTTAAATCTATGTCAATTAAAAGCAAGCAAGTAATCACAAGCATGTATTAGCTCCTAATATATTCCAGGTACTATGACAGGTGCTGGGGACACAAATACAAAAGCGAAGCAATTCCTTGCCCTTGGGGAGCTAACATTTTGTCGGAGATGTAAAATTGGTAAGGAAATGGAGGATACATACAAAATATACACAAACAAATTTGGTAGGGAATGGCACTATCAACTGGGAGAATCAAGAAAGACCGTTAATTCCCATCACCCCTGACTGCCTTTCCCCCAAAACTTGCCTTGTGTATGCACACACATACACACAAACAGACACACACGCATGTGCACACACATATATGTATTTTATATACTTACATATGTTGGGTAGCTAAGTGGCACAGTGGATAAAATTCCAGACCTGGAGTCAGGAAGACATGAATTCAAACAGCCTCCAATATTTACTCTAGTCACTTAACCCTATTTGCCTCAGTTTCCTCATCTATAAAATAAGCTGGAGAAGGAAATAGCAAACCACTCCAGTATCTTTGCCGAGAAAACTCCAATAAGGGTCACAAAAAGTTGGAAATAACTGAAAATGACTAAATGACAACAGTAACAATCAGCAAATAGTATACATTGTTTCTTTTCAAAGAATGTAAGCTCCTTGAGGACAGGTGCTATTTAATTCATTGTCTTTAATATGCCTAGAACTTTGCAAAAGTTCTTTGCATAGAGTGGATGCTTAATAAATTCTTGCTGAATGATTGATTGAAGTCAATATTACTAGAGCTGAATCTTAGAGAGAGCAGGTAGTGGATTCAAGAAATGAAGGTCAAGATGGAGAACATTCTACAGAGATAGTCTATGCAAATGCATGGAGGCATGAAATTGAATGTCATGCGATTGCAGCAGCAAGTTGGCTCTGTTTGCTGGAGCATGACATGGGTAAGGAGGGGAAGTAATGGGTAATCATCCTAGAAAATTTCAAGACTTTACAAAAGACAGTGGAAAAAATGTAGAGCAAGATGATGACTTTCTCTGTCTATTGTCTTCCAGTTGGTGATTTTAGCTCCCAATGGTGAGTACTGAGCTATGTTGTATGACTTCTAGATAACCTACTCCTAGTTCCAAAGGAATACACTCAATCTTCCACATATCCAACTCCATAGGACACTGCCTCATTTTTCTTTGCAGGATCCAGACTGAGAAAATGAACACACTTTTGCCATGTGGCCTGGCTTGGTCTCTAGTCTAGCCTTGCCTGGGATTGATTTGGTATGCCTGTCTTGCATTAGGGTGTTCTGAGCTCAAGTAAATAGAAACACACAAGAAAGATTAAGCTTTTAAAAATAGAGACTGGTTGGCAAGAATTTCACCTGAAAGCCATCCAGTGTGGAGAGAAGAAGCGTACAGAATGCCTATCACTTTAATTTTATGGAATATAAACTAACCCACCAAAAGAACTTTCATTTGATTTCACTGGCAATAAAGTTAAAGGAACAATGCCCTTTACCTTCCAGATTACCTTCTATCTATTCTGAATCTATCTGGTATGTTCCTAGTTGTTTTCATATTTTGTCACTAAAATATATGCTCCTTGAGGACAGGATTTATATATATATTTTTTTGTATCTTCAGTAATTAGCCTTATGCTTACCACCTCTAAATACTTACTAAATACCTTATGACCGTCTATTTGTAATTATTTCATGGAGTTGATCAGTGTGAGTGGTATTGCTTCATTTTCCAAATTATTTATAATATATTTCATTAGTATTTCTTTAAACAAATTAAGGTTAAATCAAGTACATATATTCTTTAGAAAATTTGAGTTTAATATTAAATGAATTGATTTGCCTCATGGCATTCTGTATTGATATTACTTTCTGATTTTAATGAAGCAAGCACAACATGACCATTAAAAGAAAGGGGGGTAAGGAAAGAAGGAAGGAAGGAGGAAAAGAGGGAAGGAAGGAAGGTAGAAAGGGAGGGAAGGAAAGAGGGAGGGAAAGAGGGAGGGAAGGAAGTTAGTAGCACAGCCAAGAATAGAATTCAATTCTGGCTAAAATTGGTTGCTTTTTGTGGGCTGGACAGTTCCCTTATAATTAATGAAAACACTTGCCATGATGGGAGATGAACACTTCTAACAAAGAACCTTATTTAAATACTTCCACTCATCAACTTTACAAAATAAATGAAAATTGCAATATTCCTTTCACTTTTGAGAGTCTCTCAAATGAAAAGTGGTTTTGTTGTTACTGTTTTTGGTGACTCCACTTATATTCTTTAGTACTTTTTAAGAGACTAAATTCCAAGCCAGATAATGGTGTTTACTTCCCTTCAATTGGCCTGACATAGTTATTGAAGTTGTATGCATGGAAGGGAGGGAGGGGAGAGGGTCAAAGGACATCTCCTCAGTACAACAGATTTATCTCCCCAGAGTTCATTGCATTATTGGACATCCATCTTTTCACGTCTCTGTATCTTGCAGAGTATATCAGCCAAAGAACCTCAAGTTTTTTGTTACAAGTTTTTTGTTCAAATGTTTACTTTTACTTACATTTTAACTTCTTGTTCATATGCTTCCAACATATATACATTTCATTGAATCATTTTGTATTATAGACTAATATGTCTGTTTCTAACAAGCCTAAAAAATCTCACTTGACTTTCTTCTCTTTTTCCACTTAAGTCTTAGTATTTCTACACTTGTAATTATAAAATACATACATACATATGTTTATATATATACATATATATACAAGGCTTTTCCTGATAATTCATAGCTCCAATCCCTAGATGTATCTAATTATATAGCATATTTATATTATGTAGATATCATATATACATAAAGAAACAGAATATTTTCTACAATGGTATATAAACAAAGTAGAACAATGTAAAATAATTAAATTTATTGACAATAGATTTTACAGCTTTTTACATCTTCAAAACACACTGAACATGGACTGTATCTTTTTACTGTAGTCCCTTGTTTTACATAATTTGTCATTAATTTAACAATTCTTTGATTTTTCATCTTGAAACCTCACTTTTATCATAGTAGATTTTAAATATATCTTTTTAAAAGACTAGTTTTGATAACAGTTCACAGTTTTTCAATGGAGCTTAGGTCAGATGAGTACTGAAACATGTTAATTTCCATCTCTAGGATGAATTTCCTAACCTTTCATAACATGGTTAAGGTCATAGTGAATTATTCCATTTCTGTTTGTGAATTTCTCTAATTTGGAGCAATTTTGCTTGTCAGTCAAACACTTTAGTGCATTTCTCAGAGTGCAAAATTTCTTTTTTTGGAGAGGCAAGCCCTGGAAGTAAAAAAAAAATCCTCAAAACAATTTTTTAGTAGATATTTTATAAATTACTGAAGTTGCTCAAAACTTACAGTGTTATCTGGTCATCTTCTGATAATGGTTTTTGCATAGTCTTAATGAATAAGTGAAATTCATGAGTAAAATTATTACCTTTTCCTTATTCAGTACTCCAATCTTTGTATTTTCTTGCCTGGTCACATATTTTTTTTCTTCATAGCATGGATTAGTAGCTGTTATTTTACTGACTTGCTTACCTTTTTTTTTTTAAT
Source organism: Potorous gilbertii (assembly GCA_028658325.1). Classification (NCBI taxonomy): domain Eukaryota; kingdom Metazoa; phylum Chordata; class Mammalia; order Diprotodontia; family Potoroidae; genus Potorous; species Potorous gilbertii. The sequence continues at coordinate 11,764 of JAQQSK010011676.1, forward strand.
AAATTTATTTATTTAACTTTTTACATTCATGTTCACAAAATTTTGGGTTCCAAATTTTCTCCCCATTTGTCCCCTACCCCCACCCCAATACACCTACCATTCTAATTTCCAATATCACCAATCTGCCCTCTCTTCTTTCAACCCTCACTTCTATTGTCCCCATCTTCTCTTTTGTTCTGTAGGGCCACATAACTTTCTATTCCCCATTACCTGTATTTCTTATTTCCTAGTAGCAAGAACAATACTCGACATTTGTTCCTAAAACTTTAAGTTTCAACTTCTCCCTATCCCTCCCTCCCCACCCATTCCCTTTGGGAAGGCAGGCAATTCAACATAGGCCATATTTGTGTAGTTTTGCAAATGACTTCCATAATAGTCGTGTTGTGTAAAACTAACTATATTTCCCTCCATCCTAT
>JAQQSK010011677.1:0-12178 GCA_028658325.1 Potorous gilbertii
GTCAGAGAGCAAAGAGTGAATTGAATAATAAGGAATTATATCCAAAAAAATAAAATTAAGGGATGAGAGAGATATATATTGGGAGGAGAAAGGGAGAAATGGAATGGGACATATTATCTCTCATAAAAGAGGTATGAAAAAGTTTTTTCAATGGAGGAGTAAAGGGAGAAGGAGAGAGGGAAAAAGTGAAACTTACTCTCTTCACATTTAGCTTAAAGAGAGAATAGCATGCTCACTCAATTTGGTATGAAAATCTATCTTACACTACAGGAAAGTAGGAGAGAAAGGGACAAATGGGTTGGAGGGGATGATAGAAGGGAGGGCAACTGGGAGTAGGGATTGATTAGAAATAAACACTTTTGAAGAGGGATAGGGTCAAAAGAAAGAATAGAATAAATGAGGGTCAGGACAGGATGGAGGGAAATATCGTCAGTCTTATGCAATATGAGTGTTATGGAAGTATTTTCTAAAGCTACACATATATAGCTTACATTGAATTGCTTGCCTTCTCAGTGGAGAAGGGTGGTGAAGGAGGAAGGGATAGAAGTTGAAACTCAAAGTTTTAGGAACAAACATTGAGAATTGTTTTTACATACAACTAGGGAATAAGAAAAACAGGTAATGGGGTATAGAAATCTATCTTATTCTACAAGAAAAAGAGAGAAGTTGGGGATAAGGAAAGGGAGGGGTGTGATAAAAGGGGAGCATACTGAGGGAAGAGGTAATCAGTATGAAAGGCATTTTGGGGGAAGGGGAGAAAATTTGGAACTCAAAATTTTGTGGAAATGAATGTTGAAAGCTAAAAATAAATAAATAAACATAAAAATGAAGTTTTCATGGGCAGGTCATTGGAAAATTATAGGAATACTCACACATGTATACACACACACACACACACACACACACACACACATATATATATATATATAAATGATTTTTAAGAGCAATAAAATTCAGACTGTCTAATTTGATGGAGGAGAAGAGATGGATAAAGAGAAAAAGGAAAACCAAATCATCAATATAAAAATGTAAATGAAAAATTGACAAAAATTCAAGGAACAATGAAAAAAAGTTATCCACAAAATTATGCTTAATTATATGCAATCAAAACATAAAACTTTAAAAAGGAAATATTTGTAAAAACTTAAAATATAAAAGTTAGCAGAACAAAAAATAAAAATAAGTCAGTCTCAGAAAAATACATTTGCTATAGTATACATCAATCCCCCAAAGAAGAATCATGTAGTCAGCTGAAACCAACTCAAGAAAGCTAATTGTTAAATTTTCAGTATGCTTATTTATCCTTCAGAAATTGACAAATGCTGAAAATCATGGCTTGATTTGCTTTCTTGTTCATCTCGACTTAAGAAAGTGATGGAAAAATATAGATTAAAGTGGAAAGTAATGCATGAATGTATGTGCTATATATATGTACATTTTTGACCAATAACACTAATACATATCAATGAAAAATAAATATCAGTGAATTGATCAAATGTATTTCAAACAGAAAAAAAAACATTGAATCAAAAAGAAGCCACAAAAATTTGTTATAAAATTAATCATATTTAGACTTAATATAAAATTCTAGGATAGCTCAATATTAGGAAAAGTATAAACATAAGAGACCATGTGAGTAACAGATGTGCCAAGAGGAAATATGCTTAAACAAAGGAGAGATTATCATAAAAGATAAAAGAAACTATTTCAAATATCTAAAGTTTAAAATATTTAGAATGAACAAACAATGTAGCTAGAATAGAAAGAGAATAACTGACTGGGATAAATTCACATCAAAAGTGCTATGTGATAAAGTGCTAATATTCAATTTAAATAGGGAATTGATAGAAATATCCAAGAATGAGTCATGAATCATTTTTCACAGGTAGGATTAAAACTGTCAACAACTATAATGAACATAAGCAAATTAAGTAATGAAGGAACTACAAGTGATATAGGCAAGGTTGTTGGAGCACTGAATTTGTATTTATATTCTGGAAAACAATTTGAAACTATGGTAGAAAAAAACCATTAATCATATAGAACCTTTGACCTATCATTTACCATTATTAGCCATATATTCTATAAAAGTTAAAGACAGAGGAAAAAGTCAAATATATTTTTAAAAGTTATAGCATCATTTTTGTGATAGAAAAATTAAAAGTAGGATAAAAATAGTAAAGTGTCTATCAAACTGGAATAGCTGAACAAATTTAAAAGAATATTATTATGCCACAATAAATGGTAAATGTAAAGTTGAACTGTTTACATTCCTACAGGGAAAAATAATATTTATAACTCATGAGACCTGTCTCAGGAATAGGATAGTTGGAGGGAATATAAATATATATATATATATGTATGTGTATTTGTATGCATATTATATATATGTGTATATATTTATATTTTATATGTGTGTATGTATATGTAGGTGTGTGTATATATACATATACATACACACACACACACACACACACACACACACACACATATATATATATATAAAGAGAGAGAGAGACAGAGACAGAGAGAGAGAAAGAGAGAAGGAGAGGGCACAGGATGAGCTGAATATGAAGGGATGATATCTCAAAAAAGAAAATTAAGTGTTGAGAGGAATGTACTAGGAGGAACAGAAAGGGAGAGGTAGAGTGTAGTCAATCATCTCACATAAAAGAGGCAAGAAAGATCTTTTCCAATGCAGGAGAAGAAGGGGAAGGTGAGAGGGAATAAATGAGCCTTCCTTTCATCAGATTTGGCTTCAGAAGAAAATAATGTACACACTCAATTGTGTATGGAAGTTTATCTTAACCTACAGGAAAGCAGAAGGGAAAGGGATATAAGACAGGGTGGGTGGATAATAGAAGGGATGGCAGATTGGAGGAAGGAATTATAGTAAGCAAACACTTTGGTAGAGGGACAAGTCAAAGAAGAGAACAGAAAAAATGGAGGGTGGGAGGGAGAGAGGAAAATATAGTTAGGCTTTTACAACATGACTGTTATGGAACTGTTTTGCATGACTATACATGTATAACCTATATTGAATTGCTTGCCTTCTCCCAATGGGGAGAAGGGAAGGGAGATAATGTGGAACTCAAAACTTTAAAAATCAATGTAAAGAATTATTTTCAAATGTAATTATGAAATAACATATATAGACAATGGGATATGGAAATCTATCTTGCCCTACAGGAAAATAGAAGGAAGGGGGATAAGAGGTGGGGAGTGGTAGAAGAGAAGGCATATTGAAAGAAAAGTTTTTCAGAATACATGCTGTCCTGAGGTTGGGGGAGGAAATTTTAAGTCAAAATTATGTGGAAGTGAGTGTTGAAAACTAACTAAATAAAAAGAATTTTGCAACATTCACTTTTGATTGTTTTATGTTTGTTCTTTCCATTCATATTGCTATGTTTTTGTGTATGTTATTTTACTTTCTTTGCTCACTTCACTTCACATTAGTTCATGTAAGTCTTACATGCTTCTCTATATTCATCACATTCACTGCCAAATTAGTCTAAAATCAGAACTGCAGTTTATCACTGTGGTTATTACACATTACATGTTTCATTCACTGATGGTGAGAATTGGAGAATTTTGGTACCTTATTGTCTATCGAAGATGGCCATAAAAAGAAATTTACAAAATATAATACATAATCCAGTAGTTCTACCTGATGAGACTCTAAATTCTCAAATAATCCTGCCCTGGTTTGTTTATGCTGTATCCCACAAACTTTCCAATGTTGGGTCCAAGGTAGTGAGATAAAACACAAACAAAGGAGGAGAAAGTTATTTTTGTGAATAGGTCTCTCTCCTCTTTGATGTAGTAACAATCAAACAGCCATGTCACCTAAAGCAAGTCTTGGGACATCTCTGGGCTCATTATACAAAACAAAGTAGATTGATTTGATCATCTCTCAGGTTCTTTTCTGGTCCTATTTCAAAATAATAATGTGGGGAATTGAGGAACTAATTAAGTACTTCTGCAAACTAGTGAAGGCACAACTGAAAAATAAAATTGAAATTTTATTTCTAGAAGTTATGGGGTGAGAAGGAACACATGAACTGAAATAATAACCTTAAAAAAAATTTCTTCAAAAGTCAATAACTGATATACAAAGAAAACACAATATCTAAGCTGGTCCTTCTAATCCTGATATACACCTGGAGGTAGACCTCAAATGTCATTCTTGATGAATGAAGAGGTCATTGTAAATGCAAAGAGATGGTAATTAAGGGTCTGCTATCCATTTAAATTACCATGGAATAATAGAGAATTGACTGTAGTTTGTAGCTAACGATTTGTGATTTCCTCAGCGTAGTGTATTCCAAGTAAGAAAACTCCCTAATCCCTCTGGTGACTTAGTTGATAAGTACCAGGGGATTGCCTGAGGCATACAAATAGGTTAAATGATTTTCCCAGGGTCACACAACCAGGAAGCATCAGAAAATGAATATCAACCTAGGACTTCTACATCACAGGCCTTGCTCTCTATTTATTATACCATACTGTCTTGTAATTTGGATATCAATCCAAATTTTAATGAGCACTTCGGTACTTCAAGCATTTTTAAAGAAATCTTTAAAACACCTTGTTGATGTTCATTGTTCTTTGTTGCCAAAGAAGACCATGCCATCAGAGAAATGATGACATGACTTGAACTTGACTTTGTTTTGAGTGAGGGAGGGCTGTTCAAGGTCACCATGTATGTACACCCAATTACCCTGGGTATACGTCCATCTCTCTTCATTGTCCCAAGCATATTTTACAATCATTTTAAAAAATAAAATAGTAACTGTGGTTGAGAGAGTAGGATCATTTAAAATCCATGAAAAATGCAAGAGTTTCATTTATATAGTGGTTTCTACCTTCTCCCTAATTCATTCCCCTCAGTGACACTGATCTCCTGGGTGTTCCAGTAACAAGACACTCCATTCTGGGGATTTTCTCTGGCTGTTCCTTATTCCAAGAATGTTCTCCCTTTTCTGCTGTATCTGCTTCCTAAGGTTCAAACTAAAATCCTGTTTTCTACAAGAAACCTTCCTTTACCCCTCTTAATTCCAGTGGTTTCCATTTCTTATATATTTCCTGTTTATTCTGTATATAACTTGATTTGTTTATGTTTATTTTGCAGGTTGTCTCGCCCATTAGATTGTAAACTCCATGATGACTGGGACTGTCTTTTGCCTCTTTTTGTATCCCCAGCATTTAGCCCAGTGCTTGGCACATAGTAGGTGCTTAATAAATCTTTATTGAATGACTAATTGATCCCTGACACACAGTCGAACTAAATTGGTGTAAATAATAATAATAGCTTACATAATAATAATAGCTAACACTGATACGTCCTTTAAATTGTATAAAATGCTCTGACGTATTCTCTCTTCTAATCCACATAACAACCCTTTAAAGAACCTGATATTATTACCTTGATTTTACAGGTAAGAAACCTGAGGTTGTGGGAAGTAATTCGCTCTGGGTCAAATATGTAGTAACTTTCTAGGGCAGGATTCTCACTCAAATAGTCCTTACTTGAGTCCACTAATCTAGCCATGCTGCTGCCTATATGAAGAGTTGAGTTTAAATTCAGGTCATTCCACTTACTACCTGAACAAACTGGACACAAATTGAACAAATTGTTTAACACTGTTTCTCATATTTAAAATGCAGAGTTTTATATTCTTTTCGATTCTTGTTGTCTTAGACCATAGAAACAACTACAGCTGTCTCCTGATGCAGCATACCATCACACCTAAATCATTCATGACTTTGTGAATAATAACAACTTGCATATCTTCCAAGGTGATTCCAAGCTAAGTTAATTATAAGTATACAAGCTCTAAAACTGGGAAAGATGTCAGGGATCATTAGCCCATCTATTATCCCTCCAAAACTGTACAGATGAGAAAATAAAGTGACTTGCACAAAGCTACATAGCTAGACCCTGGTAACGTTGGGATTCAGAATCAGACTCTCTGATTCCAAATTCAATATATTTTTAATTGACTTTTAAAAGATAAATTTTGCCATCTCTATTTAACAGACGTAAAATCTGAGCAAGTTTTATTAGATTATTCTATCTAACTTTTCATAAAGACCATAGTTAAATGCTACTGAAACTTTCTAATAGTTAACACAACCTTTATTGACCAGGATTGGAACCACTTGATGAGGCCAAAGTTTATATCCTGAGATTAATTCTCTGATGAGCCCAGTTTTTCCAGAAAGTTTTCAATTAATTTCCTGGATTTTCTAGACCATACCAATGAAGGTAAAGTATTAATATAGAAGAAAACAAAGATTCAGATGATGTGGGTTGGAAAATCCCCTGTAACCAAAAACTCTGATCGTTGAAACTAGAAAAATATTTCCTTTCCCAAGTAAGAGTATGTGTGTAACCAAGCAAGTGTTCCATAGAACAGCCTGAGTAACACTTGTATGGTTCTTTTAGATGAGAAACCACCCACCGTTTCTAAAGGGTTTCATGTGTTAATGGTTTTTATGCAGAAATTGCCAGATGGACATGTGGGACCTTTATGACAGACTAATTGGCAGAAGCAAAACTGCATATACTTTAATCAACTCACATTTAGAAAGGAAATCCAGTTTCTTCTTTTTTAAAAAAAAAATTTAAGTTTACCTTGGGAATATTTCTAAAATCACAGCAGGTTATACATAGATGATTCCTCAATTTTCAAAAGTTGTGGAAAATACATCTTTTGTTATGGTGCTTTGCTACTTGGAGCTACTGAGACCTATTGCTTGTCTTTTCCGTCCTGCTATTTTAATGGGAAGATCACCGCTAAATAACAGTACTGAAGAGCCTGAATGGATCCTTCGAAACAGGAGGTCCTTTTCCTGAATACCAATCAGTGTGGGTTTCCTCTGTGGCGAGGAGAGGAAGTGCTGACCAGTGTTTGCACTGAGCAATGGCCTGCCTGCCGCAGGTTTAATTACTAACATCAGCAAGTTTCTAGACAATATTTCTCTATAGTACAGTGAGACTATCAGGCCTCAGAAGCCAATGTGTAATCTTAGGACTTTAAGCTGTTTAGGAACAATAATATAGAAGGCAAGGTGAAGGAAGAAACCTGGGCCAAAGATTACCTTAAAAAAATGGCTGTGTTATGGGCCAGGACTCTAAGGAAAAAAATCACTATGTTTTAACCATTTTCCTTGGAGACTAAATAGAAATAGCCTAATCTTCCTTTCACATGACCATCTTTCAAATACTTGAAGACAGTGATCATGTTTCCCCTATGTCTTCTTTCCTTTTTGTCAAATAGCTCCTCAAACTATCCTTGTATGACCCAAACAAAAGACTCTATGGCAGGCATGTGCTGGAAAATATTTAACAATTATCTTTCCAGAAAATAAAATGTGCAACACACTTAAATCTGTATTATTAACATTTTCTCCATCCCTTTCAAAATTCTAGACAGTCAATAAATGAAGCCCTGATTTATATTGTTTTTCAATTCCCAAGGTATCAATGTTCACATCTAAAATTTTAAATTCTGTTCTCATGAGCCAGTGGGAGTTGGATCCAGCACAGTCTTGCCCTACATGCCATTTTGATTGCCCTCCTCTGACCGCTTTCAGCTTATCAATGTGCTCCCTAAACTATATCACATAAAATTGAACAAAACACTACAGATGGGATCTGACCAGAACAGAATCTAGAGGGATCATCATGTTCTTACTTTCTGGAAGATACAACTTTCTTAATTCAGCTCAGAACCACAATACTTTTTGTTGTTGCTATAACGTTCAACAGTTGAGGACTTTAAGACCTCACCCTCTCCCAGATGTACTCTCTTCCTCTTGAAATTACTTTGCATAATTATTTGCATGTATATTTATGTATATATTGCATAATTATTTATGTATATGTATACACATACAAATGTAATATGTATATGTATGTGTATATATGAATAAATATAGCATGTCTCAGGAGTCTTAATGCAGTTTTCTAATATTCAAAAATTATATATATATATATACTATGCACATATATATTATGATATAAAATGTGGAGAGGGGAAAGGGGAAGGAGAGAGAGAGAATATATATACACGCATGCATGCATGCATGCAGATACAGATACACACATACGTATACACATATACATACACATACATTTACACACATACCTATACATTCACACATATACATACACACAGATATAGTTACTATCTCTGATTCTAATCCACACAGATGCTTGGGGACATATATATATATACATATATATATATATATATACATATATATATATGTATATATATATATGTATATATATATATATGTATATATATATATATATACATATATATATATATATATATATACCATGACTATTTCTTATCCACTTACTACATGTTGAAGAAAACTCTTCTAGCTGGCTGCTTATCTAGAACTTAGAGTGCACCTAAAAGGTACAAACAAAAGCATAGCCTGTTCCCCATCCAGTATATTCCTCCCACATCACTGGACCAGTTATTATTTCTTCACTATAATCTAACTAGTTCATATCAAGGAGCTTTAAGAAAGTGACATTTACTTAAAAGCTATTGGTTCTTACTCAAATAAAAAACATACCCCTAAACCAGGTCCCTGAGGATAGAGGGCTCAAATGTCATGTAGCTGATTTGAACATTTGCCCCATAATGTATGTTGTAAATATTAGATAATTTACTGAAGGACATGGCTTCCCAGCCACTGAGTAGTTCCACTCCTAGGATAGATCCCTCAGATATCTCAAATTCACCTGTTTTCCTTATTAAATTCAGCTGTTGGCACACTCTGGCCTGGAGTTCAATTTCTGGACTTCGGGTGCCTCTTCTATCTTTTTGAAACACATAAGGTCATAGCCTAATATGTTTTGCCTCCAACATTCTTATACCTTACAGCAAAGAAGAGTGAAAGACAGAGAAACTAAAAAATAGCATCCACATGTGTCTAAGATTCAAGGCAACAGAGTAAGAAGTTGAATGAGTTCCCTCCTCTACCTGGAGATTTGCTGTGACAAGTGCCTTTATTTCCAGCATGGAAGTGAAGGCTATTTCACCTGTTAAAACTATTTTTATATACTGGTTCTAGTAACCAGCCACTTTTCTTTATCATGTAGTAAGTAGACAAGAAATAATCGCAGAATATTGGCACATTCTCTGAAATAGATGGTAGGGCCTTCCATTAAACGCATTTAGAAGTAGGTTTGCTATGTATCTGCATTGTTTAACACTAGGCAGGGAAGTCTATGCATTCTCTAAAGACTGGGCCCCATCTGGCTAGTCTCCTATTACATTCACTCTGCTACTTACATGTTGCATTCCATTCTGTAGAATATAATCTTCTTGAAACCAGAGACCATTTTTTTTTGTCTTCACATTCCCAGTCCCTTGCACAACTTTACATGTAGGAATTATTAGTAAGTGTTAACCTAACTGAATTCGATCAAATTGAATTAGATCGGTCATTTCTAGAGCAAAAAAATGTTCTATTAAAGAAGAACTGGGCTAAATTAGTAGAAGGGGAAACTATCAGCACACAGTACAACTTTTTCCTATCTCTTACATTTATCTCTGTTTCATTCTTGCCATTACTATCTCCTCTAGGCTCATGCCAAATTTAGCCAGCACCAAATTGCCATAACACCATACTGGGAAACTGAACTCAGAGTCCCAATTGTGCCAATAATTAGTTATGTGACTTCAAATAAAAGTTTCACCTATCTGTACCTCAGTTTCTTCATTTGTAAACTGAAAAGATTGAACTACATGACCTCAAAGATGCCTTTAAGTTCTAAAGTTCTTTAAATTGCCACTAAATAGCCTAAGCTAGGGAACAGACATTTATCTCAACCTTGGGCATTAGCAGGCATTTTTTAATAGCACATGGGAAAGTACAGCCCATGAAGTTGGAAATAACAGTATAGGCCGTTTGAGTCAACCTCCTTCCTCTTGTAGGGGTTCTCTCTAAAACTACTCCATCAGGTGATTCAGCCTCTGTTTGAATACTTCCAATTGCAGAGAATTCTCTCACAAGATGACCAATTCCATTTTGGGACCAGTCATTATTGTAGGAAAAAAATACCTTGGTTGAAATTTGCCTCCTGCAACTTCTACCTACTAATCTTAATGAAATTAAATAAATCTAATTCCTTCTTCCGATGTTAGCTCTTCAAAAATATTAGGAAAACTACCTTTTGCAGTTGTAAATATTGAATTCTACCCTATAAGATTACCAAGAGTCCTTTAAAATGAAATATAGTACTCAGATTGACATGGTACTGCAGATTTGGCTTGACCAGAATGGAGTACAGTCCCACCATTCTTCCTCTTGTTCTAAATATTATACTTGGGGCAGCTAAGTGGCACAGCAAATAGGACACTGGTCTTGGGATCAGGATGACTTGCTACTGACATAGGAGTTATTTCTCAATCACTTTCTGCTCAGAGATTAAACATCTTATATATAAAGATCAACAACAACTTAGAATGAAGAATGAAAATGAGACAAAGGATGTAGTATACAAATATGTCAATTCCAATCTGACTTGCTTAAATTACTGATAAAACTCAAAAGAGGATAAAGGAACAGATCTTGACATAGATTGTCACCATTTCCTGAGAAAGTTGAACTGGTTAAAAATTAATCGCCACAATGAGGCAATCAAAAGAGCCTAGAAACCATCCTAAAGCAACAAACATATATTGCTTGTCAAGCAGAGTGATGTGGTAGCCAAAGGCAATAAGGCTTTATGAAATAAATTCATTTGTTAGTGGAGGGACATAGAAGATTAAGAAAATTATCATAAACCAGCAAGAGGAGTAGGGGAGAAAAATTGCTTTGAAGGAAACTTGGCCAGAAACCCAATGGTTAGATCAATCCTAAGACATTTAAGAATAAAAACTAGAACAAGGAAGAAAAGATAAAATTGAAAAGATATTTCTATAATAAACTTTATTTTTACTATTTATTTTGGTGGAAGATGTGTTAGGATTATTACATAAGTCATTGATGGTACATATCAATTGAAGTCTATGCAGAAATGTCATAGATTAAACAAAGTTAATTTTAAAAACCTTTCATTAAATAAAATAATAGTAGTAAATAAGTACCTGGTTCAGTTTGTTGTAGAAGAAAATTATGTGGATTCAGAATATCTGGATCAAGCTCTACATCTGCCACTTATTAGTTCTGTAATTTTGGGCAAATCACTCAAGCTATTTGGGTATCAATCTCCTTAACTGAAAAAGAAGAATAATATTTGCACTATACTTTTCACACTTTTCTTAAGCATCAATGCATTTTTAAGCACAAAAATATCTTGTTGTATGAAGGACTTTGCCCAGTGCATAATGTCCTGGAAGAAAATAATAGGAGTTTCTACATCTACATCTTTTATATTCAACCAGGTAAAAACCAATTCACTTTCAGTATGGAATTGTCACCATTCTGAGAACATATAGTAGTTGTCATCATTGTGGTCCACTTTTCCCATTTGAAACTCTTAATTCTATGTGACAAATTTCACTGGGTTGTATAGTTAGCAGGAAACTTTCTATGAGAAGGCTATACTTCTGCATGAACTGTCCCTAAAATTTTATTGGACCCAGTCACTCAATTTTACTTTAGTTGGAAAGGAAGCTGATGCTTAACATTGAAAATGTTGTGTCAAAATACATAAATGATTTAATAACTTTTCTTACAAGATGCCAAATTTTTTCCAGAACAGACTAATTCACAATTCCACCAAAGTTTATTGATATGCTGGTCTTCCCAAAGTTCCTCTAATACTATTTTCATTTTTTATCATCATTGACAATTTTCTGGGTATAGAAAAAAGATTCACAATTGTCTTAATTTACATTCCTTTTAGTCAGGAATTTAGAGAATTTTAATGTAGTTGTTGATATTTTCATTTTTAAAGAATTTTTTGTATAATTTAGCATTGATATATTAAAAAATTACTTGATCATATATATCTATGCTAAATGGTTATATTTTTGCACATCAGACTTCATTAAAAGTATTTGATGCAAACATTTTCTCCCCAATTGATAGCTTCTTTTCCTTTCAGATTTATTGTAGAATATGGTGTAATTTTCTGGCATACGCTTAATTTCTTCCAGATTACTTTCTAGTTTTCTTCACAGTTCTTTTCTAACAGGGAATT
>JAQQSK010011678.1:0-12178 GCA_028658325.1 Potorous gilbertii
TATATATGTATATATAGATAGATATATAGATATATTTGAATGTGGATGTATGTATGTGAGCAGGTTCATATGCAAATACATATATTGCATGCATATTCTTATGTATGACATTTTAATGAGGAATATTAAGGATAGAAAACATTTTTAAAGATAGCAAAATTAGACAACAACAAAAATACCCCAAAATTTACTATATATGTACATACGTGCATTTGCGTATAGGTGTGTGCGCATGTATTCTTGCATCATTTCCCTTTCGGGAATACTCATGCTGACTCCTATTCTTTTTGTTGAAAATTTTCAGTTTTGATATTACGGTATTTTCAACTAAGGATTTTTAACTCCTCATTCTCAAGGTTAATATTCTTAATATATTCAAGGCCTTTTGATATTGCTATAGATATCTATTCTACGTCAAATAAGAAAGATTATTCTTTCACTGTACTTTTGTTTATAACTAATTATTTTGTAACGACAAATTGAGTGAAAGTAGATACGTTTTATAGTGAATTGAATAATTCATGTATTAATTAATCTTTATAAAATAATAACTATATATAAGAAAAAATGTTTAAAATTGAGGGGCAACTAAAACAAATTAAAATGATACCCACCTTCAGAAACATCATTCTTATTGATAAAATAAAACATACACATACATAAATAATGTTTACATAAAATATACAATGGAAATAGAAATTCATTTCAATATTAAAGCCCTAACATTGTGTGAGGGGCAGCAAAGCCTTCCTCTAGAAGGCAGATTGTGAGCTTAGTCTTCAAGGAAGTGAAAAAGAGTTGGCAAGTCCCAGTCATACAAGAAAATGAATAAAAATGATAAAAAGCCATGAAATTGCTTACTATGTTTAAACAAAAGGCAAAACATCTAGTGTTACTGGATGAAGGTATGAGGCGAAAAGCAAATTATAAAAACATTGTTAGAGTAGAAAGGGACCATATTTTGAAATGTTTTAAATTGACAGCACAGTATTTTATTTCATGTTAGAGGAACAGGTATTTTTGATTGGTGTAAGATATAGGAAGATCTTTGCTTCTTAAATCATGAGAATATTGAGAGAATTGAGGCAGAGAGACCAACTACAAAGATATTGTGATATATCAGAAACAATGATGAGAGATCAGACAGGCAGAAATATGTGTGGAGAGGAGATCATATATGTGGGGAAGCTTATAGGATAAGGGAAGGAAATAAAAAAGTTATAATTAATTGCCTTATTATCAGTTACTGTGCTTAATACTTCATTGTTTTATTTGAGTAGGTAGAAATGATAAGAACTAGAAAAGAACTGTATATGTGGGATGAATGTCAATGAGGATTTAAGTTCATGTGTCTTATTCACTGAGAAATAACTGTGCATCATGGAAGACAGGAATTTTGTGGTAAAACATAATATTATCCTGTGGGTGGGGCCAAGATGGCTAAGTAGATACAAGGACATGCTAGAAACCTGTCCCAACCCCTCTCTCAAATAACCTGTCAAAAATGACTGAACAAATTCTAGAGCAACAGAAGCCACAGAATGACAGATTGAAGCAGATTTCCAACATAATGCATTCTGGAAGGTCAATGGGTAGAGTCTACCACAACAGGTTGGGTGTATAACACCATTCAACATGGACTTTTCCAACATAGATGGAGATGGAATAAGCCTTAGGGGATTGAGGTGGTGATGGCGGCTTCATGATCCTGATTTCTCTTCTTACATATTACAAAGACACCTTGGAGGGTTATTGGGAAGGATCTCTCACCTGACTGAGAGGGGTGAGTGTTTCAGTCCCAGTCTCAGTTCAAACCCAGCCCCAGACCAGGACACAGGCCCAAGGTGGTAGCAGCCAATGCTGCAAGAGACGTTACTTCTGCAACCCTCCACTTGGCAAAGAGCTCAAAAGTAAACTGATTGTGGAAATGAGCAAATGCAGAGGGTATGGGAGGAGAGTGAGGGAAAATAGGTTAAAAATTCTTGCTTTCTCAGTGAAGAGATATCTCGTCATTGGCTTCCTCATCATTGGTGATGAGGAGGATCAAAACATACAACCAGGAGAAGACAACAAATCCAAAGCTACTATATCAAAACCTTCCAAGAATAAAATAGGAATTGTATCATGAAGAGAATTGAGTAGGACTCATTATTTGCCAATTTTCTAAAATAGTCTCTACAGTTTGGAATTACCTGCTCATTAAATGTTTGATAGAATTTGTTTTTATATCCATCTAGCCCTGGAGACATTTTCCAAGGAAGATCATTGATGCTTTGTTCAATCTACTTTTCTGATATGACTTTATTTAAGTATTGCAATTGCTCTTCAGTTAACCTGGGCAATTTATTTATTTTTTGATTAATATTCTTCCACCTAATTTAGATTGTCAAATTTATGGGCATAGATTTGGCAAAGTAATTTCCAGTTATTGTTTTAATTTCCTCCTAGAAGTTGATTTCACACTTCTAACTTTTCAGGTTAGTAATTTGGCTTTCTTCTTTCTTTTCTGAAATCAAATTGACCAAAGGTTTATCAATTTCATTAGTTTTGTCATAAAAGCAACTCTTAGTTTTATTTATTAGATCAGTGGTTTCTTTTTTCACTTGTTAATTTATTTAATTTCAGTTTTCTATAATCACTTCCAAAAGTCTTAGATTTTCTCCCTATCCCTATCCCTTTCATCCCCAAGATGATGTGCAATCTTACATGAGTTCTACACATACATTCTTATTAAGTACATTTTCACATCACCTGTGTTGCAAAGAAGAGTTCAAATGAATGGAAGACATCAAAAGAAAAACCCAAACAAATTCAAACATAACACAGGAGAACATATTATGCATTTTCCCACCACACTATTTTTCTAGAGGTGAATGGCATTTTGTTTCAAGAGTCCACTGGGAATATTTTAGGTCCTTGAATTGCTGTGAAGGTCTGGGTCGACTAGAAAAATTCTTCACAGACTGTGATTGTTACGTGTACAATATTCTCCTGCTTCTGCTCCTTACATTCAGCATCAGATAATATAATTCTTTCCAAAACTCTCTGCAGCATTCCTGTTCATCATTTCTTCTAGCAGATCAGTGTTTCATTATATTCATATAGGACAACTTGTTCAGACCTTCCGTGTTGATAGGCATCCCCATGATTTGCAGTTCTTAGCAACGACAAAGACAGGTCCTACATTTATGTACATATAGGACCCTTTCTCACTTTTTATGATCTCTGTGAAATACAGGCCAAGAAGCAATATTGATGGGTCGAAGGGGAAACACGTTTTTGTAGCTCTTTGGGCATACTAAGAAATTGTTCTCCGAAATACCTGGATTACCTCACAGCTTCACCAACAATGAATTATTGTTCCAACTCTTTCACATTTCTTCAGCATTAATCAACTTCCTGTTTTATCACATTGGCCAATCTGACAGGTGTGATATTGTACCTCAGAGTTGTTTTTGTTTAAATCTCTCTCACCCATAGTTATTTAGAGGATTTTTATATTATTATGCATAGTTTAATTTCTTCCACTGAAAACTTCCTGTTCCTACCCTTTGACAACTTAACAATTGTGGAATAAATTATATTCTTACAAATTTGACACAGTTCTCTATATATTTTAGAAAAGAAGTGGAGAGGAAACTCAGAAGTTAAGTAACTGGCTGGGAAAATTCCCAAAAAGGAGAAAAAGTAAGACTGTAGAAGGTTAATTACTTGGGGAACAGGTGTCTCTCCCCATCCTTTCAGATGAGGAAGAAGAAGGCACATTGTCAGAGGAAGTCAAGACCTCTGCCTTCAAAGGGAACTTAAAATGAACTCAGGCAACAGAAGACTTTAAAAAAGAAGTTAGCAGTTTACTAAAGGAGATCCAAGAAATGCTGGGAAAAATAAAAGCTTTAAAAAGAGGCTCACTCAATTTGAAAAAGAGGTATAAAAAGTCAACATGGAGAAGGATGCTTTAAAAAGCAGAGTTATTCCAATGGAGGAGAAGGTTCAAAAACTCACTGAACAAAATGATTCATTGAAAGAGAGAATTGAGGGGCAGAGCCAAGGTGGTCTAATAGAAGGACTCACATATGCCAGTTCTGAACCCACAGTCGATGGATTTCCTCTAAAAATAACTCCCAACAAATTCTCGAAGAGTGGAAGCAGCACAGCAACACAGTGAAGGAGATTGCCATTCCAGAGAGCCCTGAAAATCCGATCCCAAAGGTCTATCGCACACCGGATGGGAGCAGAGTCCTGCCCTGCAGAGCCCTGCACTGTCCGGGCCACATGGCATTGAGAGGAGTGAGCAGATCCGAGCAGGCTTCAGGGACGGAATCTCCAGGGACCACAAAGGTCTCTCCACCCACAGACACACAGGTCAGTGAGACAGAAGGGCTGAGAGGGGAGCGGGTATCTCATGAACTCAGGCCCCCTCAGGATGCAGTAGCAGAGGCAGGGGCAGAGGCAGTAGGCAGACAGAGGGTCCAAGAACAGGCAGGAGCCCAGCAGGAGCTCCATTACAAAAGGTCTCTGCATAAACACACTGAGGGAACCGTGCCTTGGAGACAGCCCTGCCCACACCTGAACACCAGAAATTGAGCTCCCATTGAATAGCATCCAAGCCTGCCAATGAAAGCCTTGAGGTTGGGGAGCAGCATTTGAATCTCAGACCTCATGCACTAGCTGGGCAAACCTAGCTGAGGGCAGACAGGAATCTCAGAAGTCAAATAACTGGCTGGGAAAATGCCCAGGAAAGGGAAAAAAAAAAAATAAGAACATAGAAGGTTATATTCTTGGGGACCAGATGATTGCACCATTCCTCTCTGACGAAGAATACCAACGTTTACCATCAGGTAAAGACATAGAAATCAAGGCTTCTGTATCCCAAACATCTGTAATAGGTATCCAAAAGGCTCAAACCATGGAAGAACTCAAAAAGGATTTTGAAAATCAAGTTAGACAGGTGTAGGAAAAGGTGGGAAGAAAAATGAGAGAGATGCAAGAAAAGCATGAAAAACGGGTGAATACCTTGATAAAGGAGACCCAAAAAAATGCTGAAGAAAATAACACCTTGAAAAATGGGCTAATTCAATTGGCAAAAGAGGTTCAAAAAGCCAATGAGGAGAAGAATGCTTTCAAAAGAAGAATTAGCCAAGTGGAAAGAGAGGTGCAAAAGCTCACTGAAGGAAATAGTTCTCTCAAAATTAGAATGGGACAGATGGAGCCTAATGACTTTCTGAAAAACCAAGAAATCACAAAACAAAACCAAAAGAAAGAAAAAAATTGAAGAGAATGTGAAAAATCTCATTGGAAAAACAATTGACCTGGAAAATAGATCCAGGAGAGACAATATTAAAATTATGGGACTACTTTAAAGCCATGATCAGAAAAAGAGCCTTGACATCATCCTTCATGACATTATCAAGGAAAAGTGCCCTGATATTCTAGAACCAGCGGGCAAAATAAGGATTCAAGGAGTGTATCGATAGCTGCCTGAAAGAGATCCAAAAAGAGAAACTCCTAGGAACATTGTGGCCAAATTCCAGAGTTCCCAGGTCAAGGAGAAAATATTGCAAGCAGTAGAAATAAACAATTCCATTATTGTGGAAATACAGTCAGGATAACACGATCTAGCAGCTTCGACATTAAGGGATCGAAGGACGTGGATTAGGATATTCCAGAAGTCAAAGGACCTAGGTGTAAAACCAAGAATCCCCTACCCAGAAAAACTGAGTATAATACTTCAGGGGAAAATATGATCTTTCAATGAAATTGAGGACTTTCAAGTATTCTTGATGAAAATACCAGAATTGAAAAGAAAATTTGACATTCAAACACAAGAATGAGAAGAAGCATGCAAAAATACAGCATGGAGAAATCACAAGGGACTTACCAACGAATAATTGTTTACATTCCTATATAGAAAGATAATATTTGTAACTCCTGAAATTTTTCAGTTTCTAGGTAGTTGGTTATATTGCACACACACACATACACACGTAGGTACAGGTGTGCGCACATACACACATACACACATGCACGCACACAAATATACAGAAAGCACAGAGTGAATTGAATAGAATGGGATCATATCTTAAAAGAAATGAAGGCAAACTGTGAGAGAGAAATGTAGTGGGAGGAGAGAGGGTGAAATGGAATGGGGTAAATTATCTCTCATAGAAGTGGCAAGCAAGAGACTTCTTAGTGGAGTGTAAAAGAGGAGAGCTGAGAAAATAAACGTGAAGTTTACTCTCATCATATTCGACTAAAGGAAGGAATAAAATGCACACGCATTTTGGTATGAAAAACCATCTTACAATACAGGAAAGTGGGGAAGAAGGAGATATGCAGGTTGGGGGAGGATAATGGAAGCTAGAGTCGTGGGAGGAGGGAGCAATTCGAAGTCAACACTCTTGGGGAGGGACAGGATCAAAAGAGAGAATAGCAACAATGGAAGGAAGGATAGGATGGAGGGAAATATAGTTAGTCTTACACAACACGACTATTATGGAAGTCACTTGCAGAACTACACAGATATGGCCTATATTGAATTGTCTGCCTTAACAAAGGGAATTGGTGGGACGGGAGGGATGGGGAGAAGTTGGAACTCAAAGTTTAAGGATCAACTGTTGAGTATTTTTCTTGCTACAAGGAAATAAGAAATACAGGTAATGGGGAATAGAAATTTATCTGGCCCTACAGGACAAAAGAGAAGATGGGGTAAGGGAAGGGAAGGATGAAAGAAGAGATGGCATATTGGTGATACGTATAATTAGAGTGTTCAGTGCATTGAGTAGGGGGGAGGAGAGAAATGGGGAAAAATGTTGGAACCTAAAGTCTTGTGAAAATCAATGTAAAAAGTTAAATAAATAAATTTATATAAAATTAAATTAAATTAAATTTAAAAAAAAAGAAAGAGAGAATTGAGCTACGGGAAACAAATGACTATGAGTGAAAACAAGAAGTTAGTAAACAAAACCAAAAATTTGAAAAAATAGAAGTTAATGTGAAACAACTCATTTGAGAAACAACTGACCTGGAGAATAGATCCAGGAGAAAAAATTTAAAAATTATTGTACCACCTGAAAGCCATGATCAAAAAAAGAACCTAGATATTAAATTCCATAATATTATCAAGGAAAACTTTCCTTAACTCATAGATTCAGAGGGCAAAATGGACATTGAAAGAATTCATCAATCACCCCCTGAAAGAGACTTGAACAGAGAAACTCCTAGGAATAGTGTGACGAAATTTCAGGTTCACAGATCATGAAGAAAATACTGCAAGCATCTAGAAAGAAACAATTTGAGTACTGTGGAAATATAATCAGGAAAACACAGGGTCTTGCAAATTCAACATTAAGGGAGTGATGGGCTTGGAGTGGCATATTTCAGAAGTCAGAGAACTGGGATTGAAGCCAAGAATCACCTACCCAGTAAATCTGAATGTAGTGCTTCAAGGGAAAAAGTGGTCAATCAGTGATATAGTCGAATTTAAAGGTTTTACGTAGAAGAAGACAAGATCTGTATTTTCAAATTTGACTTCCCTTGACAAGAATGAAGAGAAGCATAAAAAGGAAAACAGAAAAGAAAATCATAAAAGACTCACTGAAGCTTATCTGTTTACATCACTGCATGGATAGAAAATACTTTTAACTCTTGAAACTTTTCTCAGTATTTGGGTAGCTGTAGAGATTGTACACGCACACACATTCACATAGATAGAGAATACAGGATATGTTACAGCAGAAGAGATGATGCACGCACACACACACAAACACACACACACAAACACACAGCCACACACAGTCCCAAAGATAAAATAAAATAAAATAAAACTTAAGGTGTGAAGGAGGAAAATTTTGGGAAGGGAAAGGAAGTAATAGAATGGGGCAGGCTATAACTTATAAAAGAGATAAAAAAATCTTATTCAATAGAGGAGATAAGGGAGAAGGGGAGAGAGTGAAAAGTAAACCTACTTTTCCAACGTGTGGGTGGAGGGAATAACATGCTCACTAAATTTGATATCAAAGTTTACATACACCACAGGAAAGTAGGAGAGGAGGCAACAAGTGGAGATGCTGGTAGGAGCTCCATAAGTGATCTCAAGGGAAGGGTGGGAAAGTGGCTGTTCAGCATAGGCTGAGGGGATTCTTCTGCCTCTGTTTCCCCTCTGACATCTGGCAGACTTTTAGCCTGACTTAATACAAATGGACAATCTAATCCTGCCTTGAATTCTTAAGAATTTGGGGAGATATTGTATCACTTCAATGTCCATACTATTGGTGGAAATTTCCTATACTCAAAATATTTGTAAGCTTAGTACCATATCTACTCAATTATACATTACAGGTAGGGGAACATCTCAGGCTTGTCTAAAATTAAGGTGTTAGTCATAGGACTTTAGACCAACAACAATAAGTTAGGGTCCTTCAATTCGTAGTAATACTGCAGATACAATGAGGTCAAGAGCTTGTGAAGTTAGTAACATAAATATTATTTGTGTCTAAGCTGGTTAATGTTTAAAAAAAATTCTTTTGTGTTCCATATTGCAAATGCTTTAAAAAGAAGTATCACTTGACCAAAACTTTGAATGGTTTAATCGTTTATAAACTGTGGAAAAATTAAATAATAAGAAAATATACATCAACCTGCAGAGTTCATCTTTCTGAACATGGATAGCCTTTTTTGTCATGATTCTTTTGAATTATTTTGGCTGGCCCTGGAATTGTCAATTTTCATCAGAGTAATGAAATCTTTCCCAGTTGACAGTATTGCTGTTAGTTTGTACAGTGTTAAAAAAAAAAAAAAAGAAAGAAAGAAATGAGCCCTGTATCACAGGTAGTAGTTCCAACAACTCTTGCCCACTTTTCTGGCTCCCTCCTTATATTGTTTATATTAAGTTTTCACTTCATAATATTCTCTATCTCTTCTTTGGTCATCAATTTCTCCATTTTCCACAAATCTGACAAATACACTATTCCTTGCTCACCTTATTGGTTTATGACATCAGCCTGTATACGTATGTCATGTATCCATTTGCACTTTTTTCTTGTTTATGTTACCAGGCATTGGTCTATATTCCCAGGTTCTACCACAGTTATTCAATTTCCTGTCACTTTTAGTCAAAAAGTGAGTTCCTTTTCTAGAAGCTGGGGATCTTGGGTTCATCAAAGGGTAGGTTTCTATAATCATTGATTACTGTCTCTTGAGTACGTAACTTTTCCACTGGTATACCCTTCAATTTCTTAGCCAGGACAAAGTAGTTGTGATGATTGCTGTTTTATAATACGATTTGTTCTCTGGTAGAGATAAATAAACTTCCCATGCATTTATTTCCATTGATTCCCTTGATATTCTGGACTATTGTCTTCCAGATGAATTTTGATTATGATTTTGTTCTACCTCTAGAAAAAAAAATATCTTTAATTGCTCTGGCGGTGACTGAGTAAATTTTGTTTAGGTAGTATTTTCACTTTTATTATATTAGCTTGGCCTACCCATTAGCAACTGATGTTTTTCAACTCATTTGCATTTGACTTTATTTGTTTGAAAGGTGTTTTGTAATTGTTTTCATATAGACCCTGGATTTGTTTTGGAAGGTGGACTCCCAGATATTTGTATCATTAAGTATCCCAACATACAGAGTTGGGCCTACTACAACAGCTTTTAAATCTGCATTCATGAAGGTAAGACAGCTTTCTAAGTGTTAATAATCACTTTAGTCCAGCTCAATTGTCAGAAAATATCAGTCACATTATCAGAGAAATCAAGAAGCAAATCAACAGAGAGTGCTTCCATACTGTCTGACCACTAACATATATCCGTATGTCTTTACCAGAGAGGGAAGCACCAACATCTGGGTTTTCAAAAAGTCAGGGGCTCCTGGAGAAGTTGGGGCTGCTTTAGCAGCTTCCAAGATTCTCAGCTGGAACACAGATCTTTTTTCCAAAAATTAAGTCCCCAAAGTAAAGCCTTACCTTTAGAGTATTTATACTCTTTCGAGACCCAGAGGGCATAACTCTCTGGCTCATTAGAAAAAACAAATGGTATTTGAGATCCTCCTACAAAACAACTACCATAATTCAGTTTCCCACAATGGCCAGTCCTATCAATGTATGGGAAAGGTTCTCCCTAATCACATTATTCAATCAGAGGCATTTTCAGTAAAGGAAAAATAGCAACAGATATTAATTTGATTGCTATTTATTGTAACCTCCAGGATCCTTGGCCTTACAAATCTAAATGGCCATGTATCCTGAGAAAAAAAGGCACTATACCTTGCAATTCCAAGTTCAGGTGATTTACCACGGGTACACTGGCAACTTTTAACTCAAAAGCCATTAACAGATACTTAGTCAATATAACATAATTCATATTTTAAAAATGCAGAACATAGTAACTTATTTCCAGGGTGGCCATATGGCTTTCAAGAAACACAAAGTTATAGGCCTAACATAATATTACTCTTGCAGAAGACAGTAACCAGCTCCTTCTTCAATCTCACACAGAAATGGTCAAGCAAAGTCCTCTTGGGAGAATGGGTAGGTCCTCCCCACCCTACACTGTCAAGTGCATGCTCCAATGACAACGCCCCAGGCCCCACTTCCAAGTCCTTAGGAGTGGGTGGGCAACAAAGCCATCAGGGTTGGGATCCTTGGGGTTACATGGCACTTCCCTCCCATCCACCCTAGACAAATCCACCCCTAGTTCTCAAACTGTCTCAAGAGAATGCTCCAAATATCATACACAGGGCTTTACTTAGCAATCCCAATCCTGCAACGTAAATGAACTCCTAGCTCCTGCGTTCCTCCTCCTCCAGCAGGACTCAACTTCTCCCAACTCCCTCTTTCATCTGTGTAGAAGCAGTTCTGATGCTCTGCAGTTCCACTCATTTCACTTCAGTCTGCTGGGTCATTTGCCAGGATGTTCTAATGTCCTGTTGCATGGCTGTCACCAAGATTGGCATACTGGCTGTTTTTAACTTCTGTTTGGTAGTTCAGCCTGAAGTCCTTCAGTGGCTTTCCAAGAATCCATTTCAAATTCTCACAGCTCTGATCTGGTTTCTTGAACACAATACAATTGCAAGACTTCACTCCACTAACCCACCTGAGCCTTGGCTCTTGCTACCCCCTCCTCACAGGGCACAACAGAATTATAGCCACCCAAACTGGGGCCTAAGAGATAGCTATCCCAGTCCCCATGCTTTCCTTTTAATTTATGCATATCTTATATCACAATACCATATTTTATTAGTAAGTATCCCAACATACACAGGAGGGCCTACTACAACAGTTTCTTAGATCTGCATTCATAAAATGAAAGCAATTTTCAGCAGGTTAAAGATCATTTTAATCAAGGACATGTATCAAAGAAAATGAAAGTCAAAATTTCAGAAAAATATATAAAATCCAAGGACAGTGCTTCGAAACTGTCTCAACTCTACTAACATAAACACATTTGTTATTACCAGAGAGGGAAGAACGAACATCCGGGTTCTTAAAAAACTGGGGATGGGAGGGAAGATTGGTTGGGTTCTTCATCGACTTCTCAGTGTCTCATCTGCAACACAGAACTTCTTCCAAAAACTAGACCCCCCAAGGCAAAACCTCACAATCAGGGTTTTAATGTACTTCTTAGAGCCAGAGGGCAAAACCCTCTGACCCAGTGTCTCAATAGAAAAAAAAAAAAAGGTACTTGGAACTCTTCTACAAAACAGTTTCCCTTATCTAACCTTCAAAAGATGGGCAGTCACATCAATACGTGGGAAAGATACTCCGCAATAACATTCATCTATCAGAGGCACCTTTAGTAAACAGACAAAAAAAAAGTTCCAAAGTTGATTACCATTATGACATTTTATAGTATCTATCATTGATTTAAATCAGATTTCTATTTCAATCTCTTGTTGTTGGGCTTTGTTTGTAATATATAGCAGTACAGATGATGCGTGTGGGTTTTTTTTATGTAACATGCAAATTTGCCAAAGTTGCCGATTATTTCATATACTTTTTTATATGTTTCTCTAAGATTCTCCACATATACTATAATATCATCTGTGAAGAGTTATAACTTAATATCATCTTTATCTTTTCTAATTATTTGAATTTATTTTTTTTTCTGTTAGTGCTACAACATCTACTTCTAATACGACAAGAAATAACAGCAATGAAAATGGACATCTTGGTTTCAC
>JAQQSK010011679.1:0-12178 GCA_028658325.1 Potorous gilbertii
CATCATTCCTAGGGTACAGGACCGTGGCAGGGGCGGAAGTATTAATAGCCATAATAACAGAAGCTTTGCAAAGCACACATACTTTAAACTATAGCTATATATAAGATATACATATATATATATGCTATATACATATATAGCTATAGATATAAGCTATATATATATACACACATGCATATATATTTAAGCCAAATGTATACATATTTAAGCCATATATATATACATATATATGTGTGTGTGTGTGTGTGTGTATATATATACATATATATATATACCCAAGGAATATCAATAGACTAGCGGAATAGAGGAAAATGGAGAGAAGCCTGTGTAGCTACTTTTCCCAAACAGCTATGTGGGTACATTATTTAAAAATAAACTCCATTAGCTTCTCATTGCCCATTGGCAAGAATACTGGTATACAGATAAATATATACATATTTAAGGTAAGTATTTGCATGTATACACACACAGACATACATACACACACACACACACACACACACACACACAGAGAAATTGAGGGTTGGAACAGTGAAATTTATCCTCAGTCATATAGACAATAAAATGTCGAAGTAGGATTTGAGCCCAGGATTTTCCTGACTCCAGGTCCGGGGCTCATTCCACTAAACCATGCTATTTCTCAACTATATTATAGATGAAATAAATTCTCCTATCTTGACAGGAGCCTGCAGCAGGGATTTTCCCAGTGGAGTCACAATAATACAAAATAGCCGGCTACATGTCAAAGAACCAAGTAAGCCATCCTTGCTCTACCATCCATGTCAGATTGAATGCTTTTCATATTTCCATTTCCCTAGAGCCCTCAGGGCACTGGTTCTTAGGACAGAATTTCCATGATGAATCTGAACCAGTAACCAAGAAGAAGAAGCCATCATTAATTAATGCCCTTGTTCTAAGGACTTGAGTTTCTTTGTATCCTACTCAGGACCTCCAAGAGGTTGAGGAGGAATGAGCGCTGTCCATGGACTAGAACCACAGCCCCACTCTGCAGCTTCAGCAGGCCTACGGCCTAGAAAAGATGTCACAACAAGTCAGGGGAAGGTACATAGGACCTGAAAACCTAGGGGAAGGATGACAGCTCAGAAGGGATCTGTAAGGATGTTCTTGGGTCCACCTTTCTCTATTCCTACAATTCATCAGAGAAACAGTTTTTCTGGTGAAGGGTAAGGGAGAAAGGAGTGGGCACAGTAGTAGAAAATTGTGTTATCATACTCCAATGATGAGTCATCACTGAGAATGATACAAAGAATACCATGAAGAATTAATAGAGGAGATGGAGAGGAAGCCTGCAGAGCTACTTTTCTGTTAGAACAGCTATGCAGGTACATTATTTAAAAATAAATAAACTTCATCAGCTTCTCATTACTCAATGGCAAGGATAGTGGTACAGATGGAATATATGACATAAAGGATTTGGAACTGATCTTGACCTGGGGCAGCACTGGCAACCTAACGTGTGGTACGGAGCACTTGCCAATCTGGTCCCCCACATACAATCTCAGTGCCCTGAAGTCAAGCACTTCCCACTTCCCTGTGGGTGTTTACATGGGTACTGCAAGCATATGTTCATGTCCTAAGAAGTGCCCATCTCCACGGCAAACAGGACCCAAGGAGATACCAATTCAGAACCAATCTGTGGGTAAGCAGATTACCTGAGAGATAAGCACTTAAGGATGAGTATCTGGAGAAGAAAGGCTAAGAGACTGTTGGTTTATAAGTGATTCTGAGCTAGTACACTAGCGGCAGGCTATGCTAGCAGAGAACAGAGGCTGGGCCAATTTGTTGTTTATTTTATTACTTGGGTGGCTGGGCCTTGGGCCAGGGAAGTTATTTCAGGCAGAGACCACAGCTTGTTAATTAATTATTAGAAGAATGTTCTTATCTGCATGTGCTTCCCGTAGGCAGACCTAGTGGCAAAAGCATATAATTACAGGCAGACACTTGGAGAGCAAGCCAGTGGCCAAGGGAACAGGGGAAGAAGAGGCACATCCTTGGTGCCCAGACACAGGTTTCCTCCCAAGTAAGATGGGCATTCTGGTATCCAGCTAAGGACCTGACTGAGAGAAATCCTGTGTAACAAGAGAAGCTGAGACAGAGGAAAGAACAGGAAGACAGCTGACAGCCACTAGCTTCCCCAAGGAGAAGGAAGAGTCTTGGCAGGGATAGAGGCTCTGAACAATGACACAATGAAGTCTGTATTGCCTCCCTAGGCCACAGATACCACTGGGCTGGCAGCATCTCTTGATATACTCTGCCAGAAGGTCAGCACCTGCATAAAATCAGGGGTCTTGAACCATTTGCGTAATGGATTTTCCTTGGCAGTGTGGTGAAGCCTATGGAACTCTCTTTTCAGAATAATGTTTTTAAATATATAAAATACATAAGATTACAAAGAAAATTAATTATATTGTAATAATTATTAATTTTTTTTTAAAAAAAAAGCTTCACAGACTCCAGGATGCATTTTTAATCTCACTAGTGTTAAGGGAAAAAAGGGGGGGATTCAGCCTAACTTTGAAAGTGAGGAAGAAGAGGGTCTCTGTTCCATCCTTTCCCTGCCTTGGACCAAGAAGAATCTGTGATGGTCATCTCCTCCAAACACAATGCCATAGCCAGAGATGACTCAGGCAGCTGAGGAAGGCGGGGTTGTATTTAACATGGAAATTTTTCATAGTACAAAAGCACTTAACTCAGACCACTTCTCTCGGGCTCCCTTAGCCTCTTAAAGATGCTGCCCTCAAGTTTCACTGGCTTTTACCCCTCTGGATATCTCTCAGAAACTGGCTTAAATGAGGGGGTAAGCCTGTCTTAAGGGAAGGGTCATAGAGAAGCTACTCGACCAGGAACCCAGCTGTCTTCCTGTCCTTTCCCTTTGGGCATGGACTTAGACTGCTCTGAAATACATATGGGGAAAACTAACACTGGATTCCACAAACCTCAAAGGGTAAGAGCTGATCTGCTCCTATTTCCCAAGCACCCCTTCTTGCCATACTTCTTGTAAACCAGTCATACAGGAGTATGCCTAATGCTGGCAATATTAATTAATAATAGTAATTTATTTATATAATGCTTTAAGATTTACAGAGCTCTTTATATGCATTACCTCAGTAGAACCAATAACCCTATGAGATAAGTCCTACAGGTATTATTAAACCTACTTTAGAGAGAAAAATGAAATGGATTAGAAAGGCAATGTGGTATAGTGGATAGAATGCTGGCCTTGGAAACAGAAATCCAGCTTCAGACGCATGCTAGTTGTATGGCCTCCGTTGTTTCACCTGCAAAATGGAAATAATAACAATAGCACTAACCTTACATAGTTTTTGAAAGGTTCAAATGATACAATAGCTACAGTGTTACGTAAACCTTGAAATGCCTTAGAAATGTGAGTGATAGTTATTATTAAAGTGACTTTCCCAGGGTCACATAGTGACTAAGTACTTCAGACGCTGGATCTGCTATCAGAAAGAGCCAAGATGATGTTCACCACAGTTCTAGTAGGCTACAAGCACTAAGAATCACGAGCATTTTTTTTTAATTTCCATGTGATCTGGTACCTCTAATTCTGAGCTTGAAAAGTTAGCAGTTATGAGCATACTTTCAACAACATCTATGATCCTTAATTCATAAATGTATCTACTCAGTAGTTCCTTGGCCAGCCATAGAGATTATTGGACTAGTGGAGGGGAAGGAATCAAGAACTCTGATTTATTAAGCACCTACTATGTGTCAGGTACTGTTCTAAGCACTTACCAAATATTAGCTCATTTGAGGGAGGGAAGGGAATCAGCATTTATATGGTACTTACTACGTGTCAAATACTGTATTAAGCCCTTTACAAATATTATCTCAACGGATCCTCATACCAATTCTTTGAGATAGGTGCTATTATCATTCCCATTTTACAATTGAGGAAACTGAGGAAGAAATTAAGTGCCATTCTTAGGTTCACACATACACAAACACAACATGCATGCACGCATGCGCATGCACACTCTCTCTCTCTCTCTCTAACCCAAAGCGGAGATCTTTTCCACAGCCACCCTAAAAAGATGGTTTACCCAATCTCTGTCTGGATATCCCTAGTGAATGGAAAACTCACTATCTCATATTTACCAGATCTGGTTAGAAAATTTCTTCATGAACGAAACCAAAATTTCCTTCCTTGTTAGTTTTACCCGTTGGTTCTACTTGTATCCCCATAGAGTTATACAGAAAAAGTTTAACTTCTTTTTTCATAAGTCATCTTTTTTTTTTAAAGAAAGATTCTTTTGTTAAAAATTTATGTGATTCAGTAATGTAATAAATAAACAGATAACCCTTTCACAAAAAATGATACAGCTATACTAGAGAAGAAAAACATTAACTGGGGAAATTGCACACAGTGGCATGGCAGACTTCCTATAGATACAAAATAAATATTAACAGCCTTTTTGAGCCAGTAAGACCATAAAACAGCTCTTAAAATATTTAGAGATAGTTACTGTTATCTCTTGGTCTTTCCTTATTCAGACTAAATCTCTCCAATCCTATAACTATCCTGGTAGCTGCCCATACTCCCTACCACCTTGACAAAACTGAATTGACTGATATCCTCCTTAAAGAGTGGCACCCACACTTGAAAACACTATACAAGATCTAATCAGTCCGCTTCAGAGTAAGGTAAAATCTCCAGCCCCAGGTGGTATCCCTTGAACTATGGCAAGGCACCAACCTAAAACCCTGCAGCCAGAGCAAGAAAGCTCAAACTTTTAACCATCATCATTTATGCTATGATACAATAAATAAAAAATAATCTCAATGTCAGGATTACCAAATAATTCAATGGAACAATTTACAAAATGCCTACTACTGGGAATACAAAAACTTTTAAATGCAACATAGTTCCTACCCTCAAGGAGCTTAAATTCTTGGAAGTGGAAAGGAGTGAGGTGGGTGTTATTTTGACAATGACCCAAAGAGGAAAGTGACGAGATATCATTGTAACCATTTTGTGGACTAGTAAACTACAACAAAGAGACTCTATTTAAGTTACTGCAGTTGATAGATGCCGTATCACCATCCAAGGTCAGGGCTCTTTCTGTTATGCCACATTTTATGACTGGAATGGAGTATGAAGGAGCTTGTAGTTCACAAAATGTCCTAAAACACAAAGCATAGACCCTTCTGGGATCAACCCTCAAGGCATGCTGATAGACAAGCAGACCCTGTAAAGTCCCCTCCAGCCCAAGCAGTCTGTCACTCCAAGGAATGGGCAGTCTTCTCTCAAGGTAATAAGCATCTCTTAATATTCTTACTCACATTGGACCAAAAATCTGGAACTCAGAGTTCTAATCCTGGATGGCAAAGAACTATTTGTCACCTTAAGACTGTCATTTCTCCCTCTGGATTTTTGTTTCCTCATTTATAAAACAAAGGGATTGGGATGATGACTAAAGTCTCTTTCAGCATTCATAAATCAGTAAAGACCAAGTTCAAGAAAAGGAAGAGGAAAATCTGACATTTCCCTCATGTGAGATCAAAGACAATATTTTGGGATGCAAAGGAGACCAAAGAAATGCGGATGGACAACTAGTACTTAAAACGTTTTTGCATCATCACAGAGGAGCAAATGATTGGACAAGAGTAAACAACACCAGGGTTTAAATCCAATCTCTGATACTTCCTGGTAGGGTAGGCATGGGCAAGTCAGCTAACCATCTAAGCCTTTGTTTCTTCATCAGTAAAATGGCGCTACTATCATTTGCAGTAATTTACAATTAAGAATATCAGGACTTTTATGAGAATCGAATGAGATTGTGTATGTGACATGCTTTGCAAACTTTAAAGTTCTCTCTATAATAATAATAGCCAATATTTATATAGAACTTATTATGTACTGTGCTTAGTATTTTACAATGTGTACTTAGCATTTTACAATTAACTCATTTGATCCTCACAACCACCATGGGGGTAGGGGCAATTATGCCTATTTTACAAATGAGGAAAATGAGGCAAAAATGGGTTAAATGACTTGCCCAGGGATCACACAGCTAATATCTGAGGCTAGATTTGAACTCAGGTCTTCTTTCTAACTCCAGGCCCAGTGTTGTATCCTCTGGGTCACCAAAATTAAATGCCTTATCCTCCATGATCTTTCTCTATGATGATACTTTGTCATCCTCTTTGCACACAAGTTATGAGGTTTTGAAGGCTCAATCATTAGGCTATGTACAATGTAGCAAGTCTCAAGATGCTTTATCCATATTTACTTACTTTTTCCTGGTCACTTTTGGTAGTAAGGCCTCTACAAACCAAAAAAACAAAATACACACAATTTTTCTCAGTATTTTGTTTTTGAAGAGAGCAGAATTTTTGACTTGGGTAAGTGCGTAGAATATTTTTGCGATCACCAGTCCTTCCAAAAAGAGGACCAACATGGAAGTCCTCATCATTCCCACCACCCAGAGGCAACAGGGAGCAAAGCCTCCCCGCAATTCACATAACCACATAGCTACATGGGAGATAGTCCTGTAAGTCATTTCTATTAAAGCTTTCTGGTTTAAATTGATACATATGGATACTTTCCCACAGACTCCAAAAGAGGCTCTTTTCCCAACCCAAATGCAACTATCTTACCCTTCCACAAACCACAGTTGCAGCTGCTGTCCCTAACCCATCCTGGTCTAAGCAAGCTTAATTTCACTTGTAGCTATAATTCACATATAGGAAGGAGTCTGGCTCTCTAATGTCGTGTCTTAAGCCCCTACTGATTTCAGAGATGGAAATGACAGGAAGTCAAGCCTTTCATGGCTGGCCTGGGATGGTATTTACACCAGGGTCCTTCTCAGTTAACCCAGAACAAGGAAGGAGAAGAACAAAGACGTGTGCCTCAGTGGACTCAGAAACTTGGGAGCTATGGAAACCTAACCACAGTTTTACTTTGTGTTCTCCTTTATCTCTCTCAGGCTCTCCGCGTATTAGGGAAATAATATGGCCAACTAAGCCCCCACCCCCAATCCCTTTGCAAGGCAAAAAGGTTATGCAAAAAAATAGTTAATTCAATTGACATCCAGCACTACATACAGAAGAATGGAATGGGGTGGTACACAGGGGGCAGAGGAACTTTTCAAATATCAACTCTGACACTATTGAACACATCATAATCTCTCTGGGGTTCAGTTCCCTCATTTACAAAAAAAAAAATCAAGCCTTTATTTATTAACCATCCAACTACATGAACATAAAATGATGGTGTTTGGCTTAGCTAACCTCTAAGATCCCAGTCAGCTCTAAATCGATGATCCTAATTTTTTTCTCAGCTCCAAACTGTCTAAAAATATTTCAAGATGTTCCCAGGCTTTGCGGGTTGTGGCGATTCTAAGGAGGTGGAGGTGGGGCTCCGGCAGCTAGACTGTTCGGAGGTTCTGACACATTCAGATCTATCTACGGGGGGATGGAAGTAAGCTCTCTCACCTGATGAAGGTGGTCTTCCCGGTGGAATACTGCCCCACGAGGAGTACCATGGGTTTATTGTCAAAGTCTGCATCTTCCAGGGCAGGGGAGTGAAACTCGTGAAACCTGTAATGCTCTTCCAAGGGGAGCAGCTTGGTCTTGTAGAGTTTCTTGAGCCCCTCACTCACAGTCTGGAACACCTCCGGGTCCTTCCTCCTGCGGTCGTCATGTCCAAGCCAACTGAACATCTCGACTGAGGGAGGGGCTGGCGGGCTAAAGCTCTTCCACGGCCTCTCCCAGGGGTCCGCTGTCTCTCCTAGTCTAAGAAATAGACAGGAAGGGAGCCCCTACCCAGCCCCCAACTCTCGCTGCTTTTTCTAACAGGGTAAACTGCTCGCAAAACTTGGTCCGATTTATTTGAAAATTCGATGGTGAGAAGGATAAACACAAAACCTCGCCCCCCCCCCCACAGGCAGGAACACCCCTGGGCTCCTACACACGCGCACAGACACCCTGGATCTCACTGCGCGTTGCGGCTCACCAGCATCCTGTCTAACGCACCCTGGCTACGCTCGGTAAACGGACCGGTCTGCCATGTGCTCCCCTCGGAGCCTTCACCCAGCCGGAGAGACCGCGTGGGGAGGAGGCTGGAGGATGCAGGACCTGAAGGACCTGGGCTATGCAGTCCGATCTGCAAGCAAAACGTCCAACGAGCTCCCGGCCCGTCCACGGCCCCCGGCGCCGCCCGCTGCGGCTCGGGCTTAGGCTCAGGCTCGGGCTCAGGCTCGGGCTCGGGCTCGGGCTCGGGCTCGGGCTCGGGCTCAGGCTGCGAGGAAGCGCTGAGTTAGAATCCCCCCGCCCCGGCTGTCGGCGCGCCGCGTGCCCCGCGGTGCCCAGGAGCCGGCCCGGTCCAGGTCGTCACAGGAGGAGCCCGGAGCAGCCGGCTCTGGCTGGGCTGTGCTCAGCTCAGCGCCTGCGGACGGTGCGGCAGCGGCAAGAGCGGCAGCATGCCCCAGCCTGTGCGGCTGGCTTTAAATGCCAGCCCCGCAGGAAACCGCGGAGCATAGGAAGTGCCCACTGCTGGCAAGCCCCTCGCGCTGAGCTGGGCGAGGTGAAGCCGCGCAGGGAGCCGCCATGCTTGTGGGCAGGGCTCGGGAAGGGGGAGGGGAGCGCTCGGCAGCCCGAGCCGCAGGAGCTGCGCCGGCCCGGGAAGGCGGCTGCTGCTGCTACTGCTGCTGCTGCTGCTGCTCCCGCTGCAGCAGCCCAGGTGTGGCTGCGGGGACGCGGCGCCCTGCTGGGGCCGGCGCGGAGGATGAGCGCAACTGACCGACCCCCCCTTGCAGCCGCCGCGCCTTGCGGACTAACATTTAAAGTGCTTGTGAATTCGGAAGCATCCTGCCCCTGCCCACCCCCAGATACCAGCGTGGGGCACTTACCCGGGTTAGAGCTACAGCTGCTCTAATCCACCTGGAAGGAGGCATCTCTTCCTTCAGTGTCAGCTCTCTTTCATACCAGAACCGAGCCGGAAAGGGAAAAGATGGCTTTATATTATTTGCAAATTATTGCAAATTATATTTGCAAACTATTATTTGCAAAACATGTTTAATTTTTTTAGCTTCTATAGGTTCTCTATATGCCCCTGGGTTATCTGGGGTGGAGGGTGGGGCGGAAGAAGAGGGTAGGGTGATTTCATTTCTGCAGAGAACTCTCTGTGAGCAAAAGGTCTTCTCCCTGTGCAGATCTGGGACTTCCAGTCTGGGAGGGTTTTCCTGGGGAATCTAAGAGGTTAAGTGACTTGCCTAGGGTCAGGTGGTTACTGTGAATTACAGCCTGGATTTAAACTTATGTTCTCTGACTCCAGCTCAGTTTCCATGGCCTCCTGTTGCTAGGAGTTTAGGCTATTGAGTAGATATAATTTTATTTTCCCTAATGTCACCAAAGCCTAATTTCATTTTCTCATGCAGTCATTCCTCATTATGCTGCTGCTGCTGTCAAGAAACAAGGAAAATACCTTTAACTTTGACTCCAGTGCCTCGCACAGAGGCTGGCACAGTGTAGGTGGAGAGGCAGCAAGGTGGCAAAGTGGATAGAGCATTTGGACCTGGAATCAGGAAG
Source organism: Potorous gilbertii (assembly GCA_028658325.1). Classification (NCBI taxonomy): domain Eukaryota; kingdom Metazoa; phylum Chordata; class Mammalia; order Diprotodontia; family Potoroidae; genus Potorous; species Potorous gilbertii. The sequence goes on from JAQQSK010011679.1 coordinate 9,571, forward strand.
CCTGGAGTTCAGATCCAGCCCCAAACACTTACTAGCTAGGTGACCCTAGGTAAATCATTTAACCACTGTCTTCCTCAGTTTCCTCAACCTTAAAATGGGGATAACAATAGTATCTGACCCTCAGGGTTGTTGTGGGGATCTAAGGAGATCATTAAAAAGTGCTTAGCATAGTGCTTGGCACATAGGGATTATATAAATACTAGCTATTATCATTATTGTACATGAGCAATTCGCTCATTCAGTAAGCATTTATTATCAACTTACTATGTGCCAGACACTGTCCTTAAGCCCTGGGATATGAAGAATGACAAAAAACACTCCTCGTCTGAAGAGATCCTTCAAGACTTCAGATTGTTCTATTAGGTCAGGAAGAGCTGCTGGACCTGACCGAATCCATATGGATGAAATCTGTGCTGAAGATGACATGGTTTTAAAGGCAAAAACAATGACTGAGGCACTCAAAGAACAATTTATAAGATATTTCAAAGAGGGAAGATTTCAAAAGAATGGGAAAAATCACAGATGAAACTATTACTAAAAAAAAAAAAACCAAAACAACCATTACCCACAAGTCTATCTGCTTTCTCATACTTAGGAAAACTTTATGAAAATGGTCTTTGCATCCATTAAAAAGTATCTTTGGTGAAAACCTGAGAAAGAAATAGAGTTTTACTCATATTTTTTCAACACTGTTTTGTTTTTGCCTATGTTTTCCCAGCTTTTAGCACAGTGCCTGGAACATAGTAAGTTCATAATAAATTCATTTTTAATTGAATCCGATGGACTACAGTAGTCACATCTTTATAGTCACACAATTGAAAGATGTTAAGATTCTGCTGTGTTTATTATTTATTGATTTTTAAAAAGCATTTGACTTGGAAAAACAAAGTCGATGAAAAATGCATTATTGTCTGGATTTGGGTAGCCTATTTCAGATGAACAGTGAGTAGGACCCAGAATAGAGTAGAAAGATGAGACTGAGACAGATTGCATTTAGATTCACGTGTTCCTCTCAGTGATTTTATAATGCTTGTTGCTCCAAAGGCCTATGTCTTTATGAATATTTGTCATCACATTTTATTTAACATATTTAATTTCATATATTTATAAATATTCTCCTGATGTTGCTCAACTTATCTATTTTTCTTTTAGGCCTGCTTTTCTCCTTCCTCTATACCAGGAGTGGGGAACCTGCAGCTTCAAGTCCACATGTGGCCTTCTAGGTCCTCAAGTGCGGCCCTCTGACTGAATCCAAAGTTTACATAACAAATTCTTTTATTAAGGGAATTTGTTATGTGAAATTTGGATTCAGTCAAAGGGTCGCACTTGAGGACCTAGAGGGCCAGATATGGACTTGAGGCTGCAGATTCCCCATCCTTGCTCAATCTATATCTTTAATTTGGTGATCCCATCCTCTGTCTTCAATTACACATTTCAGTAAATGACTCTCAGATCTCCAACCCAAATGCTCTAGTCACATATTTCCAATTATCTACTGGATAGCGCCACCTGGCTGATCTGTTAATAGTCAGTCAAGTGAACCACCATTTATGGAACAGTTAACTTGTGCTGGACTCTGTGCTAAGAGCTGACAAAAACTTTTGCAAAGGCAAAGACAAAGTCAAACAAAAAACCAGCCCCTGCCTTCAGTAAACATATATTCCAATGAAAGAGACATGTAAATTAGGAAGTACATTCAAGAAATATCTATATATCATCTATATGCCTATGGCCATCCACATCTCTCTCTACATCTATATAGACAAAAATGGTGAAAGGTACTCTAAAAGGTGAAAGAATTAGCAGCTAGCATCACAAACCTTCAAACATCTGCAAACACATGTAACATCTTCTTGCTTAAATCTACTTCTCCCCCTAATTTTTCTAGTTCTCTCAATGGCACCACCATCTTCAAAGACACCCAGCCTGATACTTTGAGTCTTTCCAATCTTATACCCCATATTGGTTGGTCTTCAAGTACAGTCTTTTCTCTTTTCACATGTTCTCTTGAATCTAGCCCTGCCTCACCATCCACACTGCCTTCATCTTTTCTCATTTTTTTGTCATAAAAGCCTCCTTATTAGTCTTTTTACCCCCAGACTATAACCATTCTACATTCTCCACAATACTGATAGAATATTCTTCCTAATAAACCACTATAATTATGTTATTCTTTTATTGAGAAGACTTCAGTGGTTCTCCATTGCCTCCTGAATGAAGTTGCTCTCAAAATTTTGATGACATTTTGGAAAGGACCTAGGGTCAGGAAGACCTCTGTTCATATTTGGCCTCAGAATCCAATTTACTGTGTGACCCTGGACAAGTCACTTGATCTCTATCCTCCTCAATTTTCTTTTCTGTAAAATGAGGATAATATTAGTATCTACCTACTTACTAGAATTGTAAGGATAAAACAAAATATTTGTAAAGCACTTTGTAAACCTTTAAAATATTTACATCTTCAACTGCCTATTAGAGATCTCAAATTAGATGTCTTATAGACATCTTAAACCCAATGTGTTCAAATCTATACTCATTATCTTTCCCCCAAACCCATCCTCCTTCCAAACTTTCCAAATACTGTTAAGGAGACCACCATCCTCCCAGT
>JAQQSK010011680.1:0-12177 GCA_028658325.1 Potorous gilbertii
GTTACTACTACCAAGGACCTTATTTCTATTGAATGTATTCAGTAATTCACATTCATCATCTTTTTCATTATCATTTCTGCATAATAATTGTTATTTTCCATGTTACAAGCCTAAATGTTGAAAAACTGTAAGAAATACTTTGAAATCAATATAATTTTATCATTTGACATGGCTGTGTCTCCACCCTCCCAATCACCAAGGATTGAAATAATGTTTTGTTTTACAAACTCTAGTAGAGATAGATAAATATGTATAGATAGAGGTCTACATGCACACATATATGTGTCAGTGGTGAAAAAAAATCAACGTATAGATATATGTGTCGATGGTAAGCCTAGACTCACCAAGATCATTGAATTATACAAACTTTTATACTCTTACTGAAGAAACTACGCAATCTGGTTTCCAAACTTCCTTTTCAGGTTCAAGGAAAAGTATTGGAGTAGCCTTCATCATAAAGGGAAAAGTTTTTCTGTTCCATTCCAGAGAAAAAATTTACTATAGAAAAATGTATAGAGATGGAAGCTAGTCTATAGGGAGGGTGTATTATGATGAAACCATGAGTAAACTGGGGTCAGGTGATGCATTTTGTAGCTCTTGCTTTTCTAATTGCTGTGTGATCTTAGACAAATTGTTTTATACCTTTGGACCCCATTTTCATCAGCTGTAAAACAGAAATACTAAATTAAATGAGGTTTTTAATTCTTACAATATCTATTTTAGTTTCTAAGTGGAATTAATGGTAGGTTTCTCCATATGCTCCTTCTTGTGAAGCAAGAGGACTGTGTTGATGTATCACCAAGTCAGTATTCACAGCACTGATGGTGACTATGAGTATTCCAGTTTACTTTTGAATCACAAAGTATAAGAGATTCTCCTTGTAGAAGGCAGAATAAAAACATCTATTCAGACACCAGAAAGGAGAATCCCAACACCAGAAAACCAAATCCATCATAGTAATCAAGAAGTCAATACATATTAGTACTGCAAGGGCTAAGTCTCTTTGGGGCCTTTTCACAAACAATTACTCACAAGTCTAGCTGTCTGCTTGCCTGTGTCCTTTCCTTCCTCTGCTCCAACAGCTTTCACCAACTTACTCCCAATTCTGTTCTGTCCTTCCTGTTCCACCCATTCAGCAAGCTTGTCCCAGCACATGTGACTTCCATGATGATTTAAGCAAGTCACATGGGCCTATTAATGGATGGGAAAGATCTCCCCATTTAAATTACTATTACATTTCACCCAAGATCTTTCCTATTCATTACATAGGTCAATGGGACAACTAGTATCAACAGAATTGTAACAGGGATAATAGAAAATAAGCATTTAAAACAATATCTTAGGATGGGACTTCAGCACAAGCAAGCCATCAATATCTCCTCAAACAAATGGGGCCTAAATCTTGAGTTAAGTGGTGAAAGTCTCTTCCATAGCTACGTCCTGCTGAAATTGGATATAGAGCTATCCCTGTCCCAAGAAATCCCATTTGAGAGGTCAGTTCTTTAGCTGGAATCCAGAACTTGGTCAACAACAGGTCCAAGGGTGATATATCACAGTCATGGACAGGCAGTGACATCTGGCTTAAGCAAACATAGATCTGCAGGTAAATGAAACAAATCTAACAAACAACTTTAACAGAAAAAAAAACTAAGATGATAACCAGAGGGTAGTAGAGTCAGTCGTACGTCTGGAATCCATAAACTCACTATCATAACCTCTTTATGGTAGAATATATGAGTTAAGGGTACATTTGGACTTTGTTGTTTTTGCCATATACTCCAGTTTGCATATCCATCTCATAAGGTCACTTGTTATTGTACCAGGCCACTTTTCATAGGACTTAAATCTAGGGTCAAATGAGTAAGCAACCTTTGCTTCTTCAAAAGTTGTAACTCTGCTCAAATCTCCAATCAAATTCACTTTTTCCTAGCAATTTTACATTAGGGGTTCAAATTTGTCCTAGGTAGAGTATCTGATGTTGCCAATATCCAAATAATCCTCTAAACTTTTGGACCCTTTTCTTATTGATGGGGATAGAAAAAATATGAATCTTTTGTAAGACTTATGAGAGAATCTTTCACAGCCCCTAATTCCATTGTATACTCCAAAATTTTACAGTTTGAGCTGACCCTTGAATCTTTGCAGGGTTAATTTCTCACCCTTTGCTTTTCATGTGCTCAATTGAAAGTGTCAAACTCTTCTCCACATATTTTACATTTTTCCTTCTATCATAATATCATATATGTAGTAGGTAAGCTATACAACAGATTGCTCTAATTTATCTAAATGTTCACCCACAGTCTTATGACAAATAGTGGGACTATGCAGATATCCTTGTGTCAAGTATGTAAAAGTGTGTCAGTCCTATGAAGTGAAAGCAAATTGGTCCCATTGTTTTGATCAGGATAGTAAGAAAACATTGTTTCAATCAATAACCGCAAGTTCCATCATATTTCTGGATATTTTCTATTAAGGTAATGGTATCTTAGAACAACAGCATACAAGGGAGAAGCCATCTTATTCAATTACACTCTCACCCTCCATGTTCCATCTGACTTTCATACTAGTCAGACAGAATTATTCCAATGAGTATTTGAAGGGACTAACTCTCCTGCCTCAACATATTCCTTTGTAGTACTGGTAATTTCATCTTGCCCACTTAGTATACAATACTGCTTTGAAGTAATTATTTCAGAAGGTTCAGGTAATGTATCAGTAACCACCTCAACATACACATGGGGGCTTGCTATCACCAGTTCTTAGATCTGCATTCATAAAGGAAAGACAACTTTTGAAGTGTCAACAATCACTTTAATCAAGCACATGTATCATTCACTTAGTTAAGGGGGAAAAGTCAGCACCCTAAACGTCAGAGAAATCAAAATCAACAGACATGCTTCCAAATGTCTGACATAAGCAATACATACATTATAGATCAATAGACAGATTCAACTGCCTATTACATACACACATACATAGTCAGAGAGGGAAGTTCCAACATCTGGGTTTTTAAATCTGGAGGGCTGCCTAGTGGCTTCCTACAGTCTCATCTGGAACACAAAGCTTCTTCTAGTCAGTAAATTCCAAAGTAAAACCTCACCCATAGAATATTTATACATATTTTAGTGTCAGAGGGCATGACAACCCTTGAGGACCAGTGTCCTCATATGTAACAAAATGTGTGTGGGCCTTCCTACAAATCTTCCCTAATCAAATTTCCCTTAATGCCCATTAATGCATGGGGAAGATCTTTAATCACATTAAAATAATAAACAATACAAACACATATGCTGTTTCTAGTTAAAGAAATTCTTGTTTCTGTAGTTCACTCATTGGAAAGAATGTTGGATGATAAAGGCAAGATTCAACCACAGGCTTTGTTATACTAAAACCAAAAGCAAAAATTCCTACTTTGCTTGCCATCCCAGATAAAGTTTTTATTTTACGCACTAAAACTGTACTAATTGCTATCTTTCTTACTGCAAATTGGTATCTCCCCTCAGGTAAATTTAGAGTCATTCCTCTCAATATATGAATTGCAATGATGCATTCAGAAATGAGTACAATTACCATGGTATATTCTTTCTTAGGTAATAATGTGAGATGGGGCTCATCCAATTTTCTATTCTCCCTGAAGGTGTGATAAACTTGGATAAAATGGTTCAGGAGGATCTGTAGGGATAGTTCTTACTTCTCTATTTTATCTGGTGTCAACCCCTTTGCTTGGTACATTTTGTATAGTTCGTTAGTTGGAATACCATCTCTGTTTCCAAAATCTACCCCTGATCCTAACGGGGCACTAAACAGTTCTTTTTTGTCAATCTATTCTGACTTTGAATCCACTGGCTATTTACTCTTCTCTCTCGAGGACACCTAAGTCACTTAACTTCAAAATCTTGTCCAGCACCTCCAAAAGAGGTGCCTCCCTATTTCCCCAATTGTTAAAGTTAAAACTAGGTGCTTGTCAGCAGGATCCATCTTGACCATTATATTCTTATGTGAAACTACTAAGGGGCCATCATAGTATCATCTGCATTTATGGTCATTATGGCCGTCATCATTGCCTCCTCCTTTAACTTTCCTATAAAGTCCCTAAGTGCATACCAGAGTCTACCTCCACTAGTCCACACAGAGTGAGTAGGATACTGCTTACTGCTTCCTTTTGCAGCCAAAGTCAACAGATTAGTCATACTGTTACCTCCTTGTATACTGTAATCTCTAAAAGTTTGTTGCATAAAAGAATTCTTACTAATACCTAGGAATTCCAAGCAATATAGATACTCTTCTGGTCTGTTCATCACTAAGTCTCACCATTGAAGATATTAATTCTCCCATCCTTTGGGTGAGCCAGCTCAAAATATCTGTGTGATATTGAATTCTCATAATAAATTCTCAATTATCTCCCTAAATACTGTGTTGACCCCTTGGTTCTCCTCTTAGAGCCTTAATATTGGTCATGCTTCTGCTTGCGAAGCTTCTCCCTATAACATTGTTTCATTTTCTCACTTTGTTACATTTTCCTCCCATGCACTCTCCCAGTAGTCATCACCATGACAACTACGCTGGGTCTATACAAAGTTTGTATGTACACTTCTTTTACCAGCCTTACAATTCTGAGCTAAATGAGCCTTTTCTCCCACCTGATATTTCCAAGATTATTCTTTTAAAGAAGTGCCTGAACACTGAGAATTCCCATGCAAAATAGCTAACTCTTTTTCCATCTTAATTTTTTCCTTCAGCAGTTCATCTCTGCTTTTACACATGATATGGTAACCTATTAATGAAATCCAGCCTCTCCTACACACTCCTGCCAGCTCTTTCCCTGGTTTTATTGGTATTCCTTACAAAAAACTTTTCAATTCTCTAGGATCTCCCTCCTAGAACTTTCAGTCCCCAGTTTTCATAGGGTCCTGTGCTTTTAGCCCATTCCTTTGCTAGACAAGAATAAGATGAATCCTCTCATTCTTGGATATCCATTTCATCCTCTAAAGCCTTTCTGCCTCCAAATAGAGGTTTCATCACCAAGGCAATATTCATAGCACTGACAGGACTAAGAATATGCTGGCATAGTTCTGAATCTCAAAGTATAACAGACTCTCCATATAGAAGGCATAAGAAAAACATTTATTCAGACACCAGAAAGCTGAATTCCAACACTGGAAAGGCAATCTGTCATAGTAACCAAGAAAATACACATTAACACTGCAGGAGAAAAAGTCCTGCTCCCCTACTTGTTGGAGTCTTCCACAAACAAAAACTCATGAGCCTAACTGTCTGTTTACCTGTGTCCTCTTCTCCTTCTGCTCTAACTGCTTTCACCAACTTCCTCCCAGTTCTGCTCTACCCTTCCTGTTCTATCCTTTCAGGAAGCAACTCCTATCACATGTGACTTAGACTTCCATGTGATTTAAGCAGGTCACATGGGCCTATTAATGAACAGGAAAATTCTTCCCATTTAAATTACCATTGCACTTGATTGTGTCAATCCTCTAGTCAATTGCAGAACCTCCTAAATGTGATTCATACCCAAATATTTCAGTTTAGCCATTAACACAGGAAAAAAACCATGCAGATAAAAAATGGCTATCGGCATAACCCAGAAGTTATTCTCATGGTGACTCACTTGTGCTTAGGGAGCATCAGAAGCTAGCAGTCTCCAGAGCCAACAGTGCTGTGGAGATGACCAAACATTCTTATTACCCCTGATACCAATCTACCCCACCTTCTCCCTTCTCAAATCCCTCCCTTTCCTTGTCCCTATCTTCTCTTCTGTCCTGTAGAGTAAGATAAATTTCTATGCCCCATTACATGTATTTCTTATTTTCTAGTTGTATGCAAGAAAAAAACTCAACAGTTATTCCTAAAACTTTGAATTACAACTTCTTTTCCTTCCTCCCTCCCCATATATCCCCATTGGGAAGGCAACAATTCAATATAGGGTATATATGTCATTTTGCAAATGACTTCCATAATAGTCATGTTGTGTAAGACTAAATATGTTTCCCTCCATCCTATCCTGTCCCCCATTTCTTTTATTCTCTCTTTTGACCTCGTCATTCCCCAAGAGTGTTGAGTCTTAAATTCTCCCTTCTCCCATTGCCCTCCCTTCCATCATGCCCCCCACCCTCTTATCCCCTTCTCCTCCACTTTCCTGTATTGTAAGATAGCTTTTCATACCAAAATGATTGCGCATTTTATTCCTTCCTTGAGTCAAATGTGATGAGAGTAAGCTTCACGTTTTCCCTATCACCTCCCCATTTTTCCATTCATTGAAAAGTATTTTTCTTCCCTCTTTTATGAGAGATAATTTACCCCACTCCATTTCTCCCTTTCTCCTCCCAATATATTCCTCTCTTATCCCTTAATTTTATTTTTAAGATATGATCCCTTCCTGTTCAACTCACTTTTCTCTCTCTCCCTCCCTCTCTCTCTCTCTCTCTCTCTCTCTCTCTTTCTGTCTCTGTGTGTGTGTGTATGTGTGTGTGTGTAATCCCACCAACTATTCCGATACTGAAAAAAGTTTCAAGAGTTACAAGTATTGTCTTTCCATGTAGGAATATAAACAATTCAACTTTTGTAAGTCCCTTATGATTTCTCTTTCCTGTTTACCTTTTCATGCTTCTCTTGATTCTTGTATTTGAAAGTCAAATTTTCTTTTCAACTCTGGTCTTTGCATCAAGAATGCTTTAAATTCCTCTATTTCATTGAAAGACCATTTTTCTGCTGAGGTATTATATACAGTTTTTCTGGGTAGGTGATTCTTGGTTTTAGTCCTACTTCCTTTGAGTTCTGGAATATCATATTCCACACGCTTTGATCCCTTAAAGTAAAATATGCAAAATCTTGTGTTATCCTGATTGTATTTCCACAATACTGGAATTGTTTCTTTCTAGCTGCTTGCAATATTTTCTCCTTGACCTGATAACTCTGGAATTTGGCCACAATGTTCCTAGGAGTTTCTCTTTTTGGATCTCTTTCAGGAGGTGATTGGTGGATTCTTTCAATATTTATTTTGCCTTCCGGTTCTAGAATACCAGGGAAGCTGTCCTTGATAATTTCATGAAGGATAATGTCTAGGTTCTTTTTTGGTTCATGGCTTTCAGATAGTACCATAATTTCTAAATTATTTCCCCTGAATCAGTTTTGCAGGTCAGCTGTTTTTCCAATGAGATATTTCACATTCTCTTCCATTTTTTTATTCTTTTGGTTTTGTTTTGTGATTTCTTGGTTTCAAAGAAAGTCATTAATCTCCATCTGTTCCATTCTAATTTTGAAAGAACTATTTTCTTCAGTGAGCTTTTGAACCTCCTTTTCCATTTGGCTATTTCTGTTTTTGAAAGAATTCTTCTCCATTTTCTTCAGTGAGCTTTTGAACCTCCTTTTCCATTTGGCTATTTCTGCTTTTGAAAGAATTCTTCTCCTCCTTGGCTTTTTGAACCTCTTTTACTAATTGAGTTAGCCTATTTTTCAAGGTGTTATTTTCTTCAGCATTTTTTTGGGTCTCCTTTAGCAAGGTGTTGACCTGCTTTTCATGCTTTTCTTGCATCTTTCTCATTTCTCTTCCCGGTTTTTCCTCCACCTCTCTTGCTTGATTTTCAATATACTTTTTGAGCTCTTTCATGGCCTTAGACTATTCAGTATTTATTTTGGATGTTTGGGATACAGAAGCCTTGACTTTTATGTCTTTCCCTGATGGTAAGAATTGTTCTTCCTCATCAGACAGGATTGGAGAAGATATTTGTTCACCAAGAAAGTAACTAGTCTTATTTTTTTCCCCTTTTTGGGCATTTTCCCAACCAGTTACTTAACTTTTGGGTCCTTTCTCAAGAGTAGGGCATGGATCTGTAAGATCTCAGTTCCTCCAAAGTGGCACAATAAAGAGTGTACACTGGTCTGGGAGCAATAAGTAGCTTTTGTGCACAGAATCCTCTCCACAACCACCTGGCCTCCAGTTCCACCAAGTCAGCACTAGGGGCTGAGATACAGATCAGCTCGTCAGAACCCCCAGGGGCTTTACTATACAAAAATGAATTCAGGCTGCTGTGGAAGCTGCTGCTGCCGGATGCGGCCTCTGTCACCAGCCACCTGAAGCTGGAGCTGTGAGAAGACCCTGCTCCCTTCTTGACCAGCTGAAAAAACCCTCTCACTGACCTTTAGTGCCTGTGGCTTTAGGGATCTGTAAACTGCTGCTACTGCCATTGGGGATTCCACCCCAGTGGCCTGCTCTGGTCCTCCTCCCAGTGCCTTGCTGCTCCACTAAGCCTGGGCTGGGCTTGGCTCCATGTTCGGTTCAAGAGACCTTTCCTGTCAGCCTTTCAGGTCACTCTGGCTAGAAATCTCCCCAATTCAGTGGTTCTGTGGCTTCTGCTACTCTCAAATTTGTTGAGAGCCTTTCCTTACAGGTATTTTACGGTCTATTGGGGAAGAGCTAGTGCATGTGCATCTTTCTCCTTGGCCATCTGGGCTTCACCCCTGTAATTATGTTTTCTTGTTTGTTTGTTTTTTTTTAATCAAATTGGACAAGGGTTTATTAATTTTTTTTCATAAATCTAGCTCCTAGTTTTATTAGTTCAATACTTTTATTAATTTCAATTTTATTAATCTATCCTTTGTTCTTCAGTGTTTCTGTTTTGGTATTTAGTTAGGAACTTTCAATTTGTTGCTGTTCTAGCATTTTCAGTTGCATGCCCAATTCAATAATCTCCTCTTTTTCTACTTTATTCATGTAAGCTTTCAGAGATATAAAACTTCCCCTAACAATTGGTTTTGCTGCATCACATAAGTATTGATAGGTTGTCTAGTTATTGTCATTCTCTTGAATGAAATTATTGATGGTGTTTGTGATTTTTTGTTTGACCCACTCATTCCTTAGAATTATATTATTTAGTTTCTAAATTAATTTTTGATCTATCTTTCCATGGTTCTTCATTACATATAATTTTTGTTTCATCATGATCTGTGAAGGATGCATTAAAAATCTTCACCTTTCTGCATTTGATTGTGGGATTTTAATGTCCTATTACAGGGTCAAATTTTGTGTATATGCCATGCACCACTGAGCAAAAGATATATTTCTTTCCATTCCCTTTCAATTTTCTCCAGAGGTCTATCATATCTACCTTTTCCAGAACTCTATTCACCTTCTTGTTTATTTTGAGGTTAGATTTATCAGGTTAAGTGGTTGAGGTACCCCACTAGTATAGTTTTCTATAAAAGAACGCTTTTTTACCTCGGCTGAGGCATAACATATTCTACCAGCATTTTACCTTATCCTGTATATCCCTGTTTCAAATGTGTTTCTTCTAAACATCTTCATAGAATTATTGTTTTTAATCAGCTCTGCTATCCATCTCTCTTTTATGGTAGAGTTCATCTGATTCACATTCAAAGTTGTGATTAGTACCTGTGTCTGTGACACTACCTGTGTCTCTATCTTATTTTTCTACTTATTTATGCTTTTGTTTCTCTTCTCCCTTCTCCTCCTAAATGGTTTCACTTTCCACAACCATCTCCCTCAGTTTTCTGTACCTTCTATCAGCACTCCTCCCTTTTCCCTTACTACTTCTTTCCTCTCTTCTAACTACCCTCTCCCTTTCCTTTCCCTTCCACCTCCTATTGCCTGTGGGGCAAGATGAATTTCTATATTTAATTTAGAATGTTGTTTCCTCCTTGAAGCAAATAAGATGAGAATAAAGCTCAAATCATGTTCATCTCCCTCCCTTTTTTTGCCTCTACTATAATATATTTTGGTGCCTCTTCATGTAATATAATTTTTCCTTTTCTACCTCCTTCCTTCCTCTTCTCCCTTTGTACCCCTTAATTAGATCTTTTATCATCACATCAGCTAATTTATACCCACACCCTCCCTCTTTCTATGTATATCCCTTTTAAATGTCATAAGAAATATACAGTTCTCAAGATTAACAAGTTTTATCCTTCTATATAGGGATGTAAACAATTAGCCCATATTGAATAACAATTTTCCCATTTATATTTTTATGACTCTATTGAGTCTTGCATTTGAAGATCAGCTTTTCTATTGATCTCTGACCTTCTTGTCAGGAAGTTCTAGAAAGTCCTTATTTCATTGAATGTCCATCTCCCTGCCTGAAATATTATGTTCAATTTTGCTTGGTTGTAGTCCAAACTCCTTTGCCTTACGTAACATCATATTCGAAGCCTTCCAATCTTTTAATGTAAAAGCTGCAAGGTCCTGTCTGATCCTGACTGTAGTTATTTTGTATTTGAATTGTTATTTCTGACTGCTTGCAGTATTTTCTGTTTGACTTGAAAATTCTAGACTTTGGCAACAATATTCCTTGGTGTTTTCAATTTGGGATCTCTTTCAGGAGGTGATCAGTTCAGGAGGTGATCAGTTCAGGAAGTGATCAGTGGATTCTTTCACTCACTATTTTGCCTTCTGGATCTAAGATCTCATGGTAGTTTTCCTTAATGATTTCTTGGAAGATATGATCCAGAGTCTTTTGTTCATAATTTCTTTCCAGTAGATGAAAAATTCTTAGATTTTTCTCTCCTGAATCTATTTTCCATTTTAGTTGTTTTTCCAATGAGATAGTTTAAATTTTCTTCTATTTTTCATTCTTTTGATTTTGACTTATTTTTGATGCCTCATTGAGTCATTACCTTCACTTGCCCAATTATAATTTTTAACATATTGTTTTCTTCAATTAGATTTTGTATTTCTTTTGGCATTTGTCAAATTTTTCCAGTTAAATTTTTTTTTCTTCTTATCCTTTTGGCAAATTTTACCTTTAAGGAACTGTTCATTTTTAAAGTCGTTTGACATTTTTTCTTGTGCCTCTCTAATTTGACTTTTAAAATCCTTCTTGAGCTCTTGAAAGAATGCTCTTTGGGCTTGAGACCAGTTCATATTCTCTTTTGAGGTTTTAGGTGTGGATATAATTTCAATGCTACTCGCCTGTGAATTCATATTTTGATCTTCCCTGTTCCCATAGTAAGATCCTGTCATCTTTGCTTTTCTTATTTGTTTCTTGCTGATGGTGATTGCCTTTTTCCATCAATTTTAAAGTGGGATCCATGTTTCTGGGTAACAGGGGGCTCTGTCCCACATTTCTTATGCTGGGAGTTTGGGGCCTGGTTTCTGGCTCTGTGTGTTATGGTCTCTGGTTCTTTCAGCCAGAAGCTATATAATACTGTAGCTTACCTTGTGCTGAGCTGGCTGGTGTATGCCAAGGCTGAGGCGAGGTGAAGTCTTTCTGAGTTTCCATGGGGTTACACTGAAGCTCATAACCTGAGGTATAGGGAGGGATGATCTGGCTGGAGGAAGTGTCCTCTTCATCAAGAGCACAGGCAGGCTCAGTAACTGGTGAACCCCATTTGTGTTGGTGTCTGTCCAATTCCCCTGGCTCTACTACTGGGGTCCTGTTCATGGGGCTTACTGGTTCCAGCTTCTGAAGGTTCAGGGTCTTCTGCTGGTATACTAAAATGGTGCTTTCTGAGATGCTCCTGGTGTTGCACTAGTCCCCTTCCATCACAGCAAGAGGTGCCCTTCCTGTTGATCTTCCTAGACTCTGGAGCTGAAAGATTGCTGTGCTCCATTATGCCAGAATTTTTCCTAGACCAATATTCTCTGGGTTTTTCAAGATTAATAAGAGAGGATGAGAGCACTTACAGTTTACTCCACCATCTCAGCTCACAGGAGCTGAAGTAGGTGACTTTCAAACATTTAGTCTATGGGCAGATAATCTCAGGAGTGGCTAGAATTGTTGCCCTGGGCCCTGCACTTCTCTGTCACTCAGTTCCACTAGACTCCCTACCAGTGCTGAGGGGCTTGGGAATCCACACTTCTGGTTCTGATTCAGTTTGCCAGGGACTGTTGCTGCTCTACTATGGCCCATAGTCAAGTCTGTTCTGGAGCATCCTACTCTCGCTGAGCTCCGCCAGCCCTATGTAGCAGATTCTTCCCATCGACCTTCGAGGCTGTCCTGAGCTGGAAATCTGCCACACTCTGTCTTCTAGTGAATTCTGCCACTCTAAAATTTGGTCAAATTAGCTTTTAAGAGGTATCTGCAGGAGTTAGTTGCAGAGCTCAGGTGAGTCGCCACTTTCATTTCATCTTCTTGGCTCTGTCCGCAGAAGTTTGTTTTTTATTCAATTAATATGTTTGTGTAACTTCAACACAATTATTTTAGAGCA
>JAQQSK010011681.1:0-12177 GCA_028658325.1 Potorous gilbertii
CCTAGGAAAATCATGGCCATGTAGTCTTACTTTCCCTTTACAAAGAAAATGAAACCACTCTCTAAGATTTAACTGGTCCAGGAGACTGAAACTGAAATAGCCTCCCACTGGGGTCAACACACCTTTTTGACTTGGCCATCACTGTAACAAAGGTGAAGGGCAGAGTAGCTGTGCCCAATTGAACCAATGGTTGAATATACTTTCAATGTTATTATCTAATAAAACTCTTTCTGTTAAAGGTTATATGGTCTACAAGTGTCTCCCTTACAAACCCAACTACCAGATTTAGGCTTGATCCCAAACTGCAAGACAACCAATTTCTGAGATAATTCTTTGAGTTTAGGTGGGAAGCAGAGTAGGATGGAACTCCGTTGGGGTTCAGGAAGATAAAGGAATTAATCAACAAGTTTTTGTTAGTTGATTCCCACAAGCCAGAAATTGTAGTAGGTGCTTTTAGCAAGGGACACAAAGACGAAAATGAAATAGTCCCTGCTTAGCTCATACTCTGGACATAACATGTGAACATAAAAGTACGTACAAAGTAAATGCAAGGTAATGTTGGAAGAAACCATAGAAACTTGGGGGATCAAGAAACATCTCCTATATCCTTGAGATGGTATCTGAGCAGAGCTTTGAAGCAAACAAGGGATTCTAAAAGGTGGAGATAAATAGAATATGCATTCCAGGTATGGGGGAACAGCCTTTGTAAATGAGAAAGGTAAATGGTATGTAGTGGCAGAGTTCTGTTGAAAGAGCACTTAGAATCAGACAACATGGATATTAGCCCCAGTTCAGCCAATAACTAATTAGCTTTAACTGGTGGCTCTCTGGTTTCATTTTTGGCTTATTCATCCAATGAAAAGATTGGACTGGATCTTCATCTTTGTATAGTAGAGAGGGTGTCAAGCCTTTGGTCAAGTCATTTAATCTTTATGGAACTTCATTTCCTCATTTATAAAAAAAAAGGAGATTGAGCTTGATGGCTTCTAACATACTTTCCAGCTCTCTCTTTCTGACCTTTTGATTTTACAGTCTCTAAGATTCTATGAGTTCTGATAATAAGACAACCAAGTGGAAAAGGTACTGGAAATAACATTTTATTACTCTGGTCTTTAATGTATTTTTGAATAGTAGACAAAATATTCATTCCTCACAAAATGTGTTCTCCACTCCCTGACCAAGAAATGTCTCACTATCAAATGCTTCCTACTCTCCTAAAACTGATCGGAATAAATATATAACAGGTAACATTGTATATTGGCAACAATGGCTGAGTGGATAGAGTACGAGGTTGAGAGTGAGGAAGATTCATCTGCCTGAATTTAAATCTGGTCTCAGACACTTACTAGCTTTATGATCCTGGGCAAGTCACTTAACCCTGTTTGCCTCAGTTTCCACATCTGGAAAATAAGCTGAAGAAGGAGATGGCAAACTGCTCCAGTATGTTTGCCAAGAAAATCTCAAATGGGGTGAAGAAGGGTTGGACACAACCAAAAAATGACTGAACGACGACAACGTTGCATTGCAAATCATTCATGTCCACTGCAGGTCTCTCCATTGCTGTTGAGGTAATCTTCTGAGGATTCCAGAGACTATGGTGTTTATATCTTTCAGTCACACATCATTGAAGGAAGAATATTGGTGATAAAATAGATGGACTTTGGTTTCTGTAAGAAGCTTGGAATTATTCTATCATTTGTTAATCTCCTACTATGTTCTAGACATGGTGCTAGGTGCTAGAGATACAAAGGTAAAAATGGAATAGTTCCAGCCTTCAAGGAACTCCCCTTCTATTGGGGGGTGGTGTTGGCAACATAATAATAAAGCACTTATATAGCACCTTAAGACTTGAAAGCTTTGTACACTTAAAGCACTTTACAAATATTATTTCATTTTTTTCTCATAGCAATGCTGGGAGGCACATATTATCACCCCATTTTGTAGATAAACTGAGCTGATGTCCAAGACTGGATGTGAAGTTAGGTCTTCCTGATTTCAAGTCCAGCACTCTATTCACTGTGCCACCTAGAAGATCTATATGAATATAAACAAATTAAAGACAAGGTAGTTTTCAGAAGGAGGGCAGTAAGGGCTGGAGAGATCAAGAAAGAGTTTATGATGTAGAAAGTCATACTTGAAATGAATAGTCAGAACCTTGTCATTTCAAGAAAAGCAGTCCAGCTGGGTTTTCTTTTCAAGGGCATAGGGGGAAAGGAAAGAATTACAGGAATGCAAGAGAACAGGAATGCAAAACCTAAGTGACTTTAAATGATTAGAGACAGGTTCATCCCCTTTTGTCATTTATTGTTTCATAAATCCACAAAAAAGACACATTTTGATTTTAACATAGTTGAACTTGCATCTTTTTTGTTTTGTGATCCTTTTTGACTCTTTTGTTTCTATAACACAGACTGGTGGTAGTTGTTATTGACCTTATAATTATAGTTATGTAATTGGAATTAATGTTGTTATTCTTTTGATTTTGTCTTCTTAGAGTAATTAATGGCATTGCTTTTGTAAGTTTTCCTATATTTCTTTGAATTCTTTGAATCCATCAAATTTGTTACACTATAATAAAATTCCATTATGTGTATATAGTGTAATTTGTTCAGCTGGTTCCCCCATTAATGGATATCTCATTGGTTTGGGCTGTTACATTTTAGCTAGTACAGATACTGTTCCTAGCAATATTGTTGCGCAGAAAGGACTTTTTTCCCTTGTCCATAATGCTTGGTGTATGGTTTCTGAAAAGGAAAAACTGGTTTTATTATTTTATCTTCATTTGACAGATGAGGAAACTGAATTTCATAGTAATAGAATGGTTTGTCAGTGGTCACATAACTAGTGTTAGTGACAGAGACAGGACAAGAATCCCAGTCTGAGTCAACCTGGAAGCATGGTCTACTGTGTGAAATGTGTGAATTCATTTCTTCGAAGCAGCCTCCTTGAAATAGGCTAGCTGAGGTAATAAGTATGTGTAAAACTGGAGGGGAACTAAGAGGCCACTTAGTCCAAACCCTCATTATACAAATGAGAAACCCAGGGAGATTAAATTATTTTCTTGGTTTGGACCTAGGTCCACTGATTACAGAGCTGGTACTTTTCCCCCTGTACCAGGAAGTTTGCTTGTCCAAGACAGTTTTTGTTTGAAGCACCAACCTTTGAAGAACACAACCTTCTCGCATTTCAGATTAGCTGGAAGAATCCCTTCCCTCTCCCACCTTCCTGGTTGGAAGGTGGGGGTGGGGAATTGATTTGTGCTGACTTTCCAGTAAGTAAAATGAAGAAAATCATTGTTCTCACCATTCCCCACCCCCAATCTAAACCATAGGGATTCCACCAATAGCATACATCTGGGTATTTTTCGGAGACGGTTCTAATTTCCAATATTTTGGCCCATTCACATTTTTTAAAAAATTGTTAACTTATATGTTCCTATTTTGGGTTCAGAAAACAAAGTCATCTCTTTTTGAAACCGTGACATGAAGATTGTATAATCACAAGACCAAAGCTGGGGTGTATTTAAAAAAAAAAATTTGGAGGATGTGGTGTTGGGGAAACAGCTGGAGGGGCGATCTGGAAAGGAGGGCCTCCAGGGTGTAGAGAAGGGAAGGGTTGCCCTGTAAAACTAGGTTCAAGTTGGTAGGACCAAAAGCTCTTGATTTAGAGTTGGAAGAGACCTAAGAGGTAGTTCAAAGCCAGAGAAAAATGAGTGTTACCCAATAGCAGCACGGAAAGGGGACATCTGGCGTTAAGCAAGGACAATGGTTGTGGACTCATCATCAACACTATTATATATTTGTACAGTTTCAGTTTCCAAAAGGCTTTCATGGGTATTACAATCCATCCTCCCAACAGCTCTGCTCTGCTGTGTAGAAGTGGTTATCTCCAAATGAGAGATGCAGGCTCTGAAGACCAGAAAAGCGAGGCGATTTGCCTTAGATCTTCAGGTCTTCTGTCCCTCCGCTACATCCGCCCCAACTTGATGTTCTTTCCATCACACCGCATTGCCCCTCCAAAACTTGGAACCCCATCACCCTTCCTAAGGATGGGCAAAGGAGTGAGGAGTGGTTAAGCAGGAACCTCTCAGATTGGAGATGAGGGATCGAGGGAGGAGGTACCTACCTAGCCCTAGCTGCTAGTCTCCCTAAGCAACGATAATAGCTTTAAGGGTAATCAATAGTAGTTTGCGTTTCTCTAGTGCTGGCACGAATACAATCTAAGCCAGTGAACTGCAGCGTGGCAAAGCCAGTTTTGTTTCCTTTTCCATCGCCCTTTCCTCCACATGGTAGGCGCTCAATAAATATTGGATGAATTAAACCGTACTGGGGGAAGAAGAAATACGCATATTATTCCAGCTCCCGGGAAGCTTTGCTGCAGAAAGATTCCCCCGCGGTCTAACAATAGCATCCGCTGGGGATGCAGGGTCCAGTCCCGAGCCGGGGTTCCTGGAGCCGTCGGCTGTCCCGGGCTGAAACTGGGTGTGGAGCTGGAGTCGGGCGGGTAAGGACTCGGAGAGTCGGCTTCGGAGATCTAGCCAAGTCCGGCCCCCACCCCTCGCCACACCCATTTTCCGAGGAACTAACAGATGGGCTGTTTGGTTAAGGCTCTCCCCCAGAGGAATTCCTCTGAACTCTGTGGTTAAAAGCATCAGCTTCCTGGGAAGCAAACACTACCAGCAGGAGGAACTGGGCCGAGGCAGCAGGATTCTGGGGGTGAAAGGCGCGCAGCGGTCGTGCGGGGCGCTAGCTGGAATTAGAGGGGTCTGGGCTTTAGGGAGTGAGGGAAGGGTGGGCTGGAGAGGTCAAGAAGGGGGTGGGGCTGGGATGAAGACAGTCTGGGCGGGCGTTAAGGATGTCCAGCAAATAGAGCCAGGGTTAAACCACGGGGAGAAGGCTGGAGCTGCTGCTGGAGGTGAGCCGGGGCAGGAGGGGGCCCGAGCTGGAGGGGGCCCGAGCTGGGCAGGAGCTGGGCGTAGCTTCCTTACCTCCAGAATAGAAACCGAAAGCCCAAGGGGCGGAGCTCTGGACCCCGCCTCCCTCCCAGCCCCTCCCGCCGGCCCTCACCCACCCTAGTCTGGGCCACCGAACCTCGGAGATTTAAATAGATTGCGCCCTGCGCTGTGCGCGGAGCAGACGGAGCTGCGGCTACAGCAGCTGCACTGGCTCCCAGCCCCGGACTATGCGCCTGAGCGGCCCCGGAGCTCCCCCGCCGCCCCGCCCGCGGCGCCGAGCCGCGCCCACCCGCCTGGGAACCAGGTGAGCTGGGACCGGGGGCGCCGGGAGTGACTGGAGACTGGGGCGGGAGGGAGGTCCCGGAGCCGGGGGGTGGTGGGGGTGTCCGTGCTCTCCTCCCGCCGTGCGCCCAGTGCGGGGCAGTTAGGAGAGGGATCCCCAGCCCCGGACCAGGATAGCCGAGGGAAGAGAGACCCCGCCGTAGGGAGAGTGATCGGAAGGGAGGGGAAAGCGGGAGACTGGCATAGGGATGGCTGGATACCCTCTCCTGCTGGGATGCCAGCATCATCATCTTCATCATCATCATCATCATCATCGAGAGAGAGAGAGAGACAGAGAGACAGAGAGACAGAGAGAACGAGAACGAACAGCAGAGCTAGGGCTACGGACACCCGGCTCCTGGCCTGTCCGCGTTCCGGCCTCGCGAGTGGGGTCTCCTGAGTTGTGGGCCATCCTCTGTACCCTCCTTCTGCTCCCTCCTGGTCCCCTTATCCTCAGAGTCCCAGTCGCGGGTTGGGGAGTGGGGGGGAGGTGATGGCTGCCAGTGTGCATCACTCCTTAGCTCCTGGCCTCTGTGGTCCCTGTATAGCATTCTGCACCTCGCTCTCTGGGGCCATCTCCCCCATCTGGCCTGCCCACCTTTAAAGGCAGCTAGTTAGTTGTGTGAAAATTGGGAATTGTCGCCCGCTGATTTTCAAGAACTGTCCCAGAGCAAGCCGTCTTGCACCTTATTAGCCAGCAGAGGGAGGCGACGAGCGATGAGAGAAAGGTCTGGGCTTGTGGCCAGGGAACTGGGGGGGTGGGAGCCAGGGAGAGGGCACTTCTCAGGCTCCAGGACACTTGCCGTAATCTAAAGATATAGATGTTGTACTATACACAGCAGCCCACCCCACCCCCTTCTCCCCTCCACTTAAGCCATCCTGCAGAGAAACATCAGGCTTGCTCCACTGGCTCTTCTCTTGCTTAGAGGAGCATTGGCATCCTCATCCTCTGCCACTCGTGGACCAGGAGCGCTGACGCCTCCTCGGGGGATACCCCAACCTAGGGCAGACTCTATACTTGGCACACTCGTCCAGCACAGCCCCCGCCTGGCTGCCTGCTCTCAGGAAATGTTCCCCACTCACTCTGCCTCTCTCTCTTTCTTTCCTTGTCTCTCTCTGCCCTTCTGTCTGGGATTTCAGAGTAGCTGCTGCTGGAGTGGAGCCCGAGCCCGCCGCCGGACGCTATGGGCGACCCCACAGGCTGGCCCAGTCTGTAGAATGGTAGCACACAGTAAGGTGGCAGCCGACAATGCAGTTACAGCAGATACAAGAAGAAGACTCGACCCTTCTCCTCCTCCTTCGTCCCACCGGGCCGGCCGGGAACATCCCAGCCCGCAGCCCAGACCCCAACACGGCCTGGCCCCTCACCATGGTGCGGTGGCCCTGGCGGCGACGACCCAGGGACAGGGGGACACTCACTTCCGAACCTTCCGCTCCCAGGCGGACTACTTCAGCATCACTCGAGCCAGCGCCCTGCTGGATGCCTGTGGCTTTTACTGGGGGCCTCTGAGTGTGAACGTGGCCCATGAGAAACTCAAGGGCGAGCCGGTGGGGACCTTTCTGGTCCGGGACAGCCGGCAGAAAAACTGTTTTTTTGCCATCAGTGTTAAGATGGCTTCAGGGCCCACCAGCATCCGGGTCAACTTCCAGGCTGGTCGATTCAACCTGGATGGCAGCCGGGAAACCTTCGACTGCCTCTTCAAGCTGCTGGAACATTACCTGAACTCTCCCCGAAAAATGTTAGTGACCCCCCTTCGACAACTAAGGGTGCGACCCCTTCAGGAGCTGTGTCGAAAGAGCATCGTGGCCACCTTTGGAAGGGACAATTTGGGCAACATCCCCCTAAATCCTGTCCTTAAGGACTACCTGAAGTCTTTTCCTTTCCAGATATGAGATATTAGAATGTGGTGGCAGCATTAACTATGGTTTTTTTTTTTTGAGGGAGGGATCGGTTTTGTTTTTCTCTTGGGTAGGGGGAATGGCAGTAAGAGGGAGTTGAGGCTGATTTTTTTCGTGGTTTGGTGGGTATGGCTGAAGAGCCATAAAAAAGGGAAGAAAAAGAAGCCCCCTCCCCAGGAAGGAAAGTCCTCAGATGGAGTTGCTCCTCTCCCTGAGTGCTTCTACCCTCCTGCCTCAGGGGAAATTGAGGCCCATTTATTTTTTCTATTATTTTAATGTATTTGGGACAGGGACCTGTACACTTACCTCCCTTCCCTCCTCATGTTTACAAACATCAACTATCTTTGCACAAACCAGGGGTCTCTGGCTTAATTTTTCTGCTATGCAGAAACTTATTATTTTATATTTTTAAAAGAAAATAATGTAATAAACTTTATTATAAAAGTTTTTTTTAAACAAAAAAGAGAAGCATTTCCGATGTGTTCATTACCATGAGGTTGGTCTGCCTTCAGAGAGCTTTGAGTCAGCCTGAGGGTGTTTCTGGGAAGGGATTGGTGATAGGACAAACACTAGTAATGGTCATTTGTCTTTGGGGGTTGTTTCCTCAAATGTCCTAAAGACCTTAAAATCTTGGAGAAGAATAAAGGGAAGGATTCTATGGATTCTAATCAGAATCCTTGGATCTGGCCTCATCGGGCTTACCTTTTCTGAATAGAAGTACATACCCTGAAACCACTAGATTTTGACAGCTAACTTAAATGGTTAAATTAACTAGGGTAAGTCCTTAACAATTCTATAAACCACCTGAACGGTCAGGTGAAAAAAGTCATGCTGAATGGTTCAAAAGATCCCATGCTGTGTTTAAGCTTTGGGTAAGAGTAGAGCGATTTTTACCCACTTCTGGGATGGGGACAAGGCCATAGTCTAGCTTCTGTTCCTCAGCATGGACTCTTAACATTTTTGTTCAGAGCAACTTTTTAAACCATGGCAGAGGAGCCAAAGGAATGGACTGAGGTTTGGAAATGGCCCCTCCATCCCTCCTGCCTGTACCAACAGCAGCTTCTGGTAGGGAACAACTGGAGAGAGCCTGTAGATGTCTGAGGTCTAGGTGGTGGTGGGGCTGCAGTGATCCAGGAAATCAGAATTTGATGAATGGCTGGTGCTGGGAACCAGCAAGCTCGGCACTACAGAGAGCTGTTAATTGAGTCATTTTAGGGTTTGGGGTTAAGCAGGCTTTATGCTGCATTTCACTTCATTTTTGAAAGTTAAAATGGCCCTCTGGAGCCTTCGACATGTTTATAATGTACTGTCCTAATATTTAATAATACCTTTCAAACTGTAAAGTGCTCCATGAAATTAACTTTAGGGTGGAAAAGCAAGAGTTACTGTGGCATGCTTTTGGATTAAATAGGTTCCAGGCTCAAAGGTTAAAAGTGGCCAGAGGAGATTTAGGATCTCTTAAAGCTTTCTCAAGTTGACCCGTTTTATTAAGTGGGGAGTGGTAGAGAAAGAGCTGACATCTTGTCTAAAGGGCTTCTCCTGGGAACCTGAGCTATTTGTTTGTTTCCAGTTCTCTTCCTAATGTCCCAGGGATATTGTCCTGTGGGAAAAGAAGGAGGGGGTGCTCCTGGGGAGGGGAGCATTTTCTTGTGTGAGTTCATCATCCCTTTATAGTCCCAATGTGAGAAGCCTAGGGATGAACCTAAAGGTGTCCTGAAAGGGACCAGAGTGAGGGCCATGCACAGGGATCTAATTTTATAGATAGTGCCCATTTTGGAAGGGGGGAATTGGGCTTTTTAAGGGTAAGGAAAATAGCTTTGAGGGCATTATTTTATAGACGGAATATTTAGAAATTGCTGTGTATGTGTATAAAAAAAAGTCCCAGCAAAACGTCAACATGTGACCAGCTGTTTTCTTTAATGTGCTGCCAAAACTGAAATCTTGTGTACACCATTAAAAATACCATCATTGAAGAGGAGGAAGAGGCAAGGGGCCCATGTGGCTTCTCTGCCCTAACAGATTTTTTTTTTTTTGCTTAAAAACCTCAGCTTCATGATTCAGCAGGGCTGACGTCAATTTACAGGAATAAAAAGTGAGATGAGATCTAGTATGTATGAGGGGCAGGTAATGGGAATCGTAGGTTGTAATATGGTTAAGGTGAGAAAAGTTGAACTGAAGCTAAACTTAGGCGGGAGGGGGTCTGGCAAAGGAGGAGAAGGGTTTTTCTTTGTCTTATTAGCCCTTTTTTTTCACCAGAGACTAAATCTTTGGGACATCTTGGAAAATGGTATAGTGGAAATACCAGCTTTGGAATTATTTGAAACCCAACTTCTTGGACAAGTTACTTTTATGGTTCTTCAGTTTCCTCATCTACAGAATGAGGAAATTGGATTGGATGTAATCCAATCTAAGGTACTTTCCTAAATCTTAACCTAGGTACATGAACATTTACTCAATCCCAGTCACTAACTATAGTCACTGAATCCTAAGTCCCCTACTGCTACTATGCTCATTGCATCCCAAGCCTCTCATACATCACCAGTACTATTTCTACCTCTTTCTCCTTGTTCAGAGCTATTCAGAAACATAGACTGCAGAGACAAGGGAATCCCGTTGGCATCAGGCATTCTTCCTCTATTTTGTTCCCAGTGTCAAGTGAAGCTGGGACGGGATCATTTTTTTTTTTTTGAGTCCTGGTCACTAGGAGAGATTGCACCAACTTTCCCCTGCCAGAACCTAGACCTTGCTTTTAAGGAATTTATGGTCTATAGGGAACATATGACTTTGTAAATGGCTAAATGTAATACAAGGACAAATCCGAACCAGCCAAAGTACTGTAGGAAAATTTGAGGAGAGGATATTTAAAGTAGAATTCTTCACAGAGGTGTTGGACCTTGTACATAATAAACCTATATTTATGTAGCACTTTACAGTTAAACTGGGTCCTCTCAGGGATGTGATATATAGGTTCTCTAAAGTTGTGATACTTCATACACTCTGGGTCTTTTTTTTTTTAATTGACAAAGAACCCAAGATTCGTACCTTAAAATGGCAGCAGGTTACCTTGTAACAGACTTGGGGAGAATTGGGAGGCAGGGGGAATGGTGTTAGATTTGAACTCTAGGAAACCTCCAACCAAAGCCTTGGAATGATCCCAGGCCTACACTTTCATAGCTAGCATCCTCTTCCCTTACTGCCTCAGCACAAGGAGTCTCCTTCCCCTATAACCTACTCTACTGAATTCTACTCAGCTCCCAGCTTAGTCAAGCAAGCAGCTTGAAACGTGCTTCAAAGAAAAGCCAGCACCTGGCTTCATCCCCTGAGGCCCTCCTCCTTTTTAATAAATGACCTGAATTTGGGGGTTTCCATGGCAGGGAGGACAGTCAGTCAGAGGAGGTCATTATAAGCCCTATCTGGCACCCTTAGGCTAACAAGATTAATGAAGGAACGACAATTAGCTTTTCCATTAATCCATTTAGACAGGACCTAGACTCAAAATTCCAGCCCCCCCTTTCCTCTTTCTGTCAGTAGCAGTCAGGGAGCCTTTCTGGTCCCTGGAGTTTTTCTTTTCCCTCTATGCTTTGCCCTTTCTCATGTAGTCATCAAAGAGGCTTCCTTGGGAGATGAGCTCCTGAAGTGGCAAGCCTTTTGTACCATGGTGCTCTTTTGGCTAACTGCAGCAGACTGGAACCAGCTGGTTTCTCATTTTTTAAAATTAGTTTTGGTGGATAGGACACAATCCCAGATGCCAACAATCGGAGTCATTGACTTAGAGTTGGCAAGGACCTTACAGGGTCATCTAGTCCAATCTCATTTTCAGAGAAGGAATCCAGAGGCTCAGGAAAGAATTGACTTGTCCAAGATCACAGGTAGGAAGTCGAAGACTAGGCACTTGAACTCAGGCCCTCTGAGTCCAAGAGCCAGGACCTTCCTCTGTACCACATAGAACAGACACTGAGGAACATCCATTTGCCACTTAAGTCCTAAATGTTGCAAGCAGGAGAAGAGAGAACACTTTTTTGCTTGTGTATGTGTTTATTAAACATGTTAGCACATATGCAGGCATAAAAAGTATGTGGTACCATCATCAGTCAGTCAACTAACTTTTGTTAAGTGTCTGCTACATTCCAGTCACTATAGTAAAATGCTGGGCACTTAAAGAACCGTCAAAAAACAAAAACAAAAAACTCAGTCCCCCTTCTCAAAGAATCTAATGGGTGAGACAACATGCAAATAACATGCACAAGATATATTCAAAATGGCAGGTGGGACTTTAGCTGAGATTTAAAGAAGTAACAGTGGACCTGGAGTCAGGAGTCTTGGTTTCAAATCCCAGCTCTAATGCTGACTGGTTGGATGACCATTTCCTCATCTGAAAACTAGAACCTTCAGCTTCAGAAGATCATTGAACTTGATAGGGTTTATTTTTTTTAATTGCTCTCTCTTTATTTTACTTTACCTTCTCTTCCACCCTCCACCCTTAATAGTATATTCTTTCCCTTCCTACCAGAAAAACCAGCCTATGGAACACAAAAGAGAAGGGGAAAAAGCAGTCCATCAAACTGACCAAAGCATCAACCAAGTCTAAAAGTGTATATACTGATACATGCCCATAGTCTCCCCCACTTACCCACTCTACAAAGAAGGGAAGGAGGTGAATTTTCTCATTTCTTTTCAGAGCTACTCCTTTTTTAAACTTTAAAGTACACTCTCTTCATTACACATTCAGAGATAGAAGGGACCTTAGAAATCATAGGGATCTTAGGGATCATTTAGTCCAACCTCTTCATTTTATACAATGAGGAGACTGAAGCCCAGAGGTGAAATGATTTGCCCCAAATTGCAGTTTTAGTAAGTGGAAGAGCCAGAACTCGAACCTAGTTCCTTTGACTTTAGATGAAGGGTTCTTTTTTTACTACATCAGGACATCAAATGATGATGACGATGATGATGGTGTGTGTGTGTGTGTGTGTGTGTGTGTGTGTGTGTGTGTGTGTGTGTGT
>JAQQSK010011682.1:0-12177 GCA_028658325.1 Potorous gilbertii
GTATTCTAAGTGCTGGGGATACATAGAAAAGCAAGAGAAAGCCCCTGCTTCCTAGAAATTTAGAATCTAATGGAGGAGCTTACAGTCTGAGTGTAGATACTTGAGAACCTTGCTTCTCACTAAGCTTCATTTTTGCATTTCCATCTCACATTATCTTATTCTTCTGTGGTTCTTCATTAGGTTTTAGCTCATAGTGATACTAATAGCTGTCTTCTTCTCACCTTTGCATCTGTAGAGATAGCCCAAAAGTATTACTGGTCAACTGCCATCAGTTTCTTTTTTTATTTTCTAAAATTAATTTATTTATTGGTTTTCAGTTTTCAACAATCACTTCCGTAAGTTTTAAATTTTCTCCCCTTCCCTCCTCCTCCCTTTGCAAGATGGCATGCAGTCCTTTATGGGCTCTATACATGCATTCTTATTAAACACATGTTCACATTACTCATATTGCTGCCATCAGTTTATTACAGAATGGCATTATATTTATTCTACAAGAAACAGAGGAGCTGTCTCCAGATATGACTGTCACTCAAAACTGATTTTCTTTATATTTTTTTCAAATTTAAAAATATTTTCCATGAAAAGATTTTCATGAATTGATATAAAATAAGTAAGTAGAGCCAGAAAACAGCCTATTATTTCCTAATATGTTCCACCTTTTCCTCCTTGCTTCCAGGGAGCCATCTCTTATAACAAAGAATAAAAAAAAGCTCATCAGTTAACCAATATATACCATACCCATATTCCTTCATCTCTGTCCAGAAAGCAGAAGTGGTTGATATAAGCTGAGAGTGGTGGCAGTCCAAGACTTCAGGAAAAGATTATCAGTGTGGAAATTCTGCTTTACTTCATAAATGCCTGAGTCTGGAAAGAGGACAGGCTAGAATAGAAGGTAGATTAGTTATTTACTTACTTCCATTATATTTATTGAAGTTCATCTATGTGGAAGGTACTCTGCTAGGATTCTTAACTTTGGGGTGCATTAATTTTTTTGAGGTACCTCTTATAATATTTTTCCAATTACATGTAAAAATAATTTTTAAATATTTATTTTTAAAAATTTTGAGTTCTAAGTTTTCTCTCCCCCTCTTCCCTGAGATGGCAAACAATTTGATATATGTTATACATGTGCAATAATGTAAAACATATTTCCATTTTAGTCATGTTGTGAAAGAAAATACAGACCAAAAAACAAAAGAAAAATGCAGAAAGTAAAAAAAGTAGTATATTTAGATCTACATTTAGACTCTCTTCAATTTTTTCTCTGGAAGTCGATAGCATTTTCGTCGTAATTCCTTTAGAATTGTCTTGAATCTGTGTTGCTGCAAATAGCTAAGTCGTTCACAATTGATCATTGTACAGTATTTCTATGTGTACAATGTTTTCATGGTTCTGCTTGTTTCACATTGTATCAGTTTGTACAAGTCTTTTCAGGTTTTTCTGAAACCATCCTGCTTATATTTCTTATAGCACAAATACTATTGTATTATATGCCAATCATATGCCACAACTTTTTTTAGCCATTCCCCAATTGATGGGCATCCCCTCAATTTCTAATTCTTTGCCATCACAAAAAGGGCTGCTTTAAATATTTTGTACTTATAAGTCTTTTTCCTTTTTTAAAATGTCTTCAGGATACAGACCTAGTAGTGGTATTTCTGGATCAAAGGGTACGAACTATTTTATACTTCTATGGACACAAGTTCCACATCATTCTCCAGAATGGCCAGATCAGTTCACTACTTCACCATTGGTGTATTTTGTCCCATTTTCCTCATATTCCGCCCAATGTTTGTCATTTTCTTTTTCTGTCAAAATAGCTAATCTGTTAAGTGTGAGGTGGTACCTCAGAGTTGTTTTAATTTGCATTTTTCTAATCAATAGTGATTTAGAACATCATTAACTTGTTTTTAAAAAATATTTTGATAACTGTTTTCTTTATAATATTATGCATTTTCTTTTATGCATTTAATGATTTTATCCTGAGAAGGGGTCTATAGCTTTCACCAGATGGCCAAAGGGATCCATGACACAAAATAAGATTAAGAACCCCTGGTCCATGTAGTTTGCCTAAGATCCATCTGCTTTGTCCACAAGGGATCTCAAAGTTGGGTTGCTTTCACATACAACCCATTCTTTTCTCTTCCCTCCCAGCATATCAAGCAGTCCTTTATTCAAACTGAGATGTAATTAGATTTACAATTTTTTGTGAAGAGAAATGAAGATAATTTTCAGAGTGAAAGTAAATGAGTGCTCCAAACCTAATATAGGTGTAAAATGTTAAGCTTGAAGTTATTGCTTTCTTTAGTTTATGGTAAGGAGAAAGTCAATTTTACCAGAGATTCTGGAAAATCAAAGCACAAATTTCTTCAATTTTCTGTTTTTTCTATTTAGAAGATTGGATTTTCAATGGCAGAAAAAAGAGGAGTAATCAGATGACCGAGATGAATTATAACACTCTTCTTGAAGAGATTCTTATTAAAAGGTCACAGCAGAAGAAGAAGACTTCACCTTTAAACTACAAAGAGAGGCTTTTTGTACTAACAAAGTCTATGTTGACTTACTACGAAGGCCGGGCAGAGGTAGGAGACTATCAGCATTTACTCTGTCTCTTTCCGTATTGGTGATTATTGTTCTGTCAAATTTTTGGTGAGAGAGTGGAGAGAGAGCTGGCCTAGAAGTCAGAAAGACCTGGGGTCTAGTTCTGCCTCTGACATACATTGGTGGTGTGACCCTGGGCGAGTCACATAATTTCACTACTTTCCAGGTAACTCTCCAAGCCTAGAAGGTGAATTGATGGAGGAAGTTCCTCACCAGAAACTCCCTATTCTTAGGAAATTAAATAGATATGTTAATAGAAAATTTCTGTCCTGAATTTTTTGTGCGTAGGTTTTGGCCTTGATAAGAGTTTTTACTCATGTCTGTGGCATTGTTCCATTAAATGAAACTCTTAAACCAATTCAAGCTATCAAGTAATTTATTACATGCTTGTGTGCTGTATAGGGCTTTCATAGAATACTCCTTTATTCATCATGACATTCTTTAATTCATGTTAATTGTTAGTGTTTTGATCTTTTTTTTTTTATTTGTTCACTGTTAAAGAAAGATTTCTCCAGTCCTAATGGTCCCTGAAGGTACAATGAGTTGCTCACATCAACTTGTAAAACAGGATCTACACCCTTTTTTGTGATGAGGAGCTAAGTTGCTTCTCACCTGAAGCCCATATTAACCCAAAAGTCATGGGGAAGCCTTACCTACCATTATGCCATAGGGTAGAGGGTGTGGCAGTAGTTACTGGCATTTCAAGTACTTTGGGTTTTGGCCATCTCTTTCATCCCACTGGAAAGACCCATGGAAAAGTACTCCAGTGGCCCTACACCCTTCTTTTTCAAAAATTATCTCTTCCCTCTACCTATGTCATCCAGAAGCAACTTCAGATTTGCATTGCTATCATTGCTTTTGTAAACTGGATTATTCCAGAAGGTGATTTCCAGTTGCCTCATAGTAATCAAGTATGATATTAAATTGGTAAGTGCCATTTTTAGTTAAGCAGAATTCTTGACAAAGTGATACTCCTCACCTCTTTTCATCATCCTCAACCCTGCTTCTCTTAACTCATTAATTAAAACAAAGTCATAATACTTTCTCGCTTCTTATATATTGTGTGTGTGTATGCTTTTAGATTGTATAATCAAAACCTAGGTGATCAACCATTCAGCAAAGCTATTTCCTCAAAGTCTGATATTGCAAAGTTAGTGTTCCATTTTCTAATAGTAAGTTTTTAATCTTGTATTTTTCCTAATAGGACAGGTTTTTTTCATCACATGGTTGCTGATTAGCTCACATCTTTGCATCATTAAGTGAGTTTAAAAAGGAACTTACTGGCAATCTACATGGCCAGTTTTATGTTATTCCTATCAACAGATCCTAGATTGTACTTCAAAGAAAGCTAGCGAATTCATAACCAGTATTGTTTAGCTCTTACAGAAAGCTGTTTAGGTAGGGACAGTCCAACCCTTGAGTTTGTGTTGAGATGTTTAGGAGCTGGGGCTGAGGTCATTGAAGGAAAAGGAATTAATCTTGGAAACAGGAGGGAGCTAGGGGATGCAGAGGTTAAGAGTGTTTGATTTGGAGTCAGGAAGACCAGAGTTCAAATCCCACCTCAGACACTGACAAGTTGTGTAGCCTGGGTACATCACTTAACTCATTTCTCCCTCAGTTTCCTTATCTGAGGTTGAGCTAATAAAATGACAATATTACTATGAGGATCAAATGATAGAACATAGGTTAGAGCACTTTTGAAGCCTTAAAGCCCTCTAGCAATGTAAGCTGCATGTTTCAGGAAGCAGCAACAGAATGGAGCTTCTGCTGATGTTGTTACGTTGTGTGTTCTTTGTTCTCAAAGAGGACCTTGACATCAGGGAGGGGATGCCGTGACATGCAAGTGAATTGGATTTAAGTGAGAGAGAACTGCGCAGCCTCACTCTCTCCTCTGGTAGCAAGATATAGGTCAGGATGACTGGAGATGGCTCCCAGAGCTTCTGCTAGCTTTGACAGGAATTAACATGCAAATCTTCATCTGTGGGTTTTTATTCAATTGCACAGTAACTGAGCTGCTGAATGGCTTCTGGACCTTGGGGTTAAGCCTGTCGAACTACCCCTTTGAAGGAGCAGAGGGCAAAAAGATTGAGAGGTGAAGGCTGAAGCAAGGGATAGCGATGGAAACATTAACACTACAGAGTGAGAAGACACTCTTTATGAATTATATTTTCCCTTGTCAGATGGTGAGGTGGAGAGAGCAATGGAAGTTAGGAGAACTGGGTTTTTACTCCTGGTTTTGCCATCAGCTTGCTGAATGACTTTGTATGGGTCACGTACAAGTTTCCTCATCAGTAAAGTGGAGGGTTTGGATGAGAGCCAAGGTGGGGAACCTGCAGCCTTGAGGCCACATGTGGCCTTCTAGGTTTTTGGGTATGGCCTTTTGATGGAGTCCAAGTTTTACAGAACAAATCCTTTTATTAAGGGGAATCTGTTTTGTGAAGTTTGGATTCAGTCAAAGGGCTGCACTTGAGGACCTAGAGGGCCACAGGTTCCCCAGCCCTGGATTAGATTGTTCCTAGGGCTGCTTGTTCATCTAAGGCTTTATTCTAGTTGAATAGAAATAAGCCAACTTTGCTATAATTATTATTAATAGCATATTAACAATAATAGTTTATTTTTTATATATAATTTCATGGTTGACAATGATATTTGACAGTAGAATCTTTGATCCCTGTCCGTAGAGGGGACAAGCCTAGACAAAGGCTGACAGTGATTATGAGAGACTCTCTCAACACGTCCTTTGCACCCTGGGAATACCAAGCTTCCCATGGAATTCCTCAGGCTGAGTTTGAGCTGGATAAGTTTGTCATTGTTTCAGTAAGTTTGTTCTTGGGCTAGCTCTGGAAAACTACAAAGAGTCAGGAGGTCAGGGCTGAGATTTCAAGGGGCTCCTATTGGTTCTTTGTTGGGCCAGGATTGACCTGGAGTGAATTCGCGTCACCTGGGCAAACTTTGACACTATTTCTTCATTCCTCCATTATCCCTCCTGCCCCATAGATTCAATGGATGATCTCCAGATCATATTTCCTGAATCTCCCAGCTGTTTAGTTCACACCTGCAAGTCTTGGTGACTTTTTATTACATTCCACCTCCCACCAAAAAATAGGTGTATGTAGGATCAAAGACACATAGATACCGTAGATTTACAGCTAGAAGGGACCTTAAAAGTCATGTAGACCAATGGTTTCAAACTTGAATAGAACTGACCTGCTAAAGCATACATAAGGATCCCTTTGGGCACTATATGAGAGAGACTGATTAGAAAGCTGTTGTAGTAGCCCAGATGTGAGGTAATGAATGTAATGATGGCAGTCTTTCATCTCTGATATTCTGTAATTACCTATTTAGTTGCTGTAGAAAAGAAAAATAATCTCAATTTCACCATTCTGCTAAAAGTACCCTAACTATTCTAACTTATTATCTCCACTTAGATATTGGTACTCTAAGGCAGTCAGTCTTGAAATTTTATTTTC
This sequence comes from Potorous gilbertii, assembly GCA_028658325.1. Lineage (NCBI taxonomy): Eukaryota > Metazoa > Chordata > Mammalia > Diprotodontia > Potoroidae > Potorous > Potorous gilbertii. The sequence goes on from JAQQSK010011682.1 coordinate 6,075, forward strand.
CTTGCTTTCTAAATAGGGTAGCACACACTTCCCTTTTTGCATTCCTCCTTTCCCCCCTTTCCACTCCTGATTCATTGCTTCCTTCTTTTCCCATTTTAAAACTACTTCCTGTTACTCTTGTGCTTAAAAGTGTTATTATAATATTAGATTTGATCATGTGATTTAAACCTTTCTTCTACTAAACCAGCTGCTTTCCTTTAACATTGTAATGACTGCCTTATGATGATAACAGGGGGAAACCTCAATAAATTAAGAGTCAACAGTTAAGAGTTGGACCTCCCTGTTTGATTTTCCCAACCCCAGTTTTAGGATTTATAAAACAAACTGGATTGGGACCTCAGGATGCAAAAAACCCATTTTAAGTCTAGCTTTTTTGGACAGGTAAAAAATCACTTTTTGGTTTTCTCTAACCTATTTACTTTCTTTATTTCTTCAAGTAAAATGGTGTTTAGATGATAAGAGATTTTATGAAGAAAAAGCACTTTTATAAATATATTTATATATTTAAAATACAGAGGTGAGAGAAAAGTATAGCAACGGCCAGGCGGTAGAAAGCTGAGGATCAAAAGATGAAGTTAGTGCCTCCTCTTTCATATGTCACGTCTACTAATCCAAAATAAATGAACAAACGTGTATAGATCTGCGTTCCCTCAGTACTGCTGGATCTAACCATTACTTTGATCAGTTGTATTTTATTAAGTAGTCATTTGGTTAATTCAATTCAATAAAAATTTGAGTGCTTACCATTTTAATGTAATGAGGATGATTTTTTTTAAAGCTATTGCTTTCTCTACCTCACCGTTACATCTTTTAAAGCAAACTCATACACCCAAATGAATATTGCCTTCAAAGTAATTTCTTTGGGACTCAACATGCATATTCCTTACAATGGTGCTATATTACCCAAGATGTTTTTTGGAACTTTTCTTTTGTAATGAATTTCAGAGCCTGATTTTAGATCACAAGTAAAAAGCAGTATTGTTTCTTTATATATTCATTGACTGATACCTTATCCTAGTCACCTTCGTCCTATGGCTTTTGATTACTTTTGCCCATTTCCAAAAATCTGATTCATCCTTAAAGGACAAAATTGAGGCTATTCAGAAAAAATTCTGTATTTCTAGGAATTCCTGCCTATGAAGGCAGTTCTCAAAGAGCCATTTACTAGAGATTTTGAACATCATTGTAATAAGCACTTAATCTTCTCCCATCTGCTCCCAATAATGAAATTATTTTCAAGGGATGATCAGTCATTTGGATCTATAAGCTCTGATATATGTTTTTTTAAAAAACAGTCTTACCCTTTTAATTATCACATCTCATATATCATGACTCCCTTGTGCATATTCTATTTTCAAAAATTCAATTCAACTGAACTGAAAAACATATTTAGTAAATATTTACTATATGCAAAGCATTGTGTTAAGCAGTGTGGCAGAGCTCCAAAACCATGGAATGATTTTGAACAGAGGAATCACATGTTCAGAATTTTCCATAAAATAAATTATTCCGGTAACAACATAATCTGTAGGTTTCATGGGAGGAAGATGAGCCTGAAAACCCTGGGAGAAGTTAGGTCATAATAAGGGCCTAGACTAGGACGAATGCAGTGGGAACAGAAAGGAAAAGTTAGGAGCAAGATATATTTGGGAAAACAAGGGATATCTTCTCTCTTTTTATAGACATCACTTTGCTCATAATAGAATAAATGTTCGTGAGCACCAAGTGTTTGTAGAAGGGGGTGATGATCATAAGGAAGCAATTGCCAGAGATCTAACTAGGCTTCAGAATAGCACTGAACATATTTATACTGCTTGTTGTTTCCCTAACAAAGAGCTATGTAATCCCTGCATTTCAACAAACGGGTTCTTTTGATACTCCTGCCAGAGTCATAGGTCTAGTGCCAGAAGGCACTCAGAAGCTGTCTGGTCTAATTTTCTCATTTTACAGGCAGTGAGGAAGCTATAAAGTATTGGAGTAGATCTTGTCATATACAAAGGTGAAAAAGACACTTGGTCCTTTATGAAGGGGGGCCATAACATATACACAAATAACCCTGGTAGAAAGTAGACTGTGCTAAGTGTCTTCCAATCCAACAAATATTTAAAGTCTTCACTGTGTGGTAAACTAAATCCATGTGGTTGTTGGTCAATCTTGTAAACATACTGCTGGAGTTTCAAAAACGAAAAATGACATTGTCTGCATCCTTAGAGACAGGGACTGGATGTAGAGAGCTACATCGTATAAGATAGCGGATGATAGGGGCAAAGGAGAAAAAAAGTCTTTTTCTTTTTTCCCATAGAAAAGTCTTAAGAAAAAATTGAGGAGTTCAAAAAGGTTTTAAGGTGGGGAGGGAAGGGACAGATTCATGGATAAGGTAGAATTTGAGCTAATCTTTGAAAGAAGAAAATGTTGAAAGAATGACAGAGATGCATTTCTGGCATGGGGAATGGTTTGCACAGATGCATGGAGGTGGGAGGTATTAGGACAAAATCATGGTACAGCTCATGATCATTTGGCAATAATGCAGAGGGCATGAAAGGGAATAAAGGTTGTGTTAGATTGTGGAAAACTTTAAATTCCAGGCCAAGGAGTTTGTATTTTATATTCTAAGTCTAAGTAAAAGGTTTTTTGTTGGTTTTTGAGTGTCACATGGAATAACATAGATTTGTGCATCAAGAAAGGAATAAGAAAGGCATGCCATCCAAGAGATATGATCCAAGAACTAGAAATGATTAGAAGAGAAAAATTTCTAGGGTGTTTTTGGTTTAACATATACTTTATATAATTCCCATTACATACATAATACATATATGTGTATGTATACATACACACACACAGAGCAAACATGTCTGTATGCCTCTGTGGAAAATTAAGGCCCAGTGGAATAATTTGGTTGTAGGAAATAACTTTTTCCTCAAGTTTTTGCTGTTATCACCTTAAAGTGTCAAGTGCTTTAAGAATTACAAAAGATGTAGTTCTGCAAAGGATGTGGTTCGTTATTTACTATCCAGGTTGAGATATGGAAGATCATTACATAGATTAATGATATAGATTGTATGAACACATTATAAACCATGTAGTGAAAGATTAGAATTTTGGAAAACTGACGTATAAAATATTCTATTCATTGTTCCCTGAATATGCCATACTCAATCTAACGTATATGTTTGCTTGTCACTGGAATGTCTTCCCTTTGTTTATTGATTATATATTTAAGTACTGGCTATACTTAAGTAGTATATTTAAGGAAGGAACCTTCCAGGTTCAAGCCCTACATCATTTGTGAGATATCACTTATTCACTCCAGTCTTCCAAGACCACTACCTCCTCAATCCATTCATTCAAAATGTCTGCTGTGCCTTAGGCATTGTGCTAAGGTGCTAGGAGTACAAAGACAAAAATAAAATAACCCCTGCTCTTGAGGAGCTTACATTCTATGGGGAAGGCACAGAAACAGCATATACTTATCAAATTAAGGGGGCACTTGTTTTCCAGTCTCTTTCTATTCTGTTCTCTTTTTAAAAATTTCTTTTTTAATGCTGCATTTATGCTGTTATTTCTTTAGCATCAGTATCCTTTTGTTCAGTTGATCAGTAGTGTCAGACTCCATGACCCTGTGAATCACAACATGCTAATACTGTCTTTGGGATTTTCTTTCCTTTTCTAGTGGATCAGCCTTTATCAGAACTCTCCAGTATGACCTGTTCATATTGTACAGCATAGCTGTACCTTGTACAGCATAGCTCAGTTTCAAAGAGATAAGCAAGCTCCTCTGCCATGACCAGGCAGTGATCTAGGAAGGGATCACTATCGTTACCTTCCTCCAATTCACTCTCTCTCTCCCACCCTAAAGGGGGAGAGGGAGACAAAAACCTCCCCTGTAAGCAGTGAACATAAGCAAGTAGAGGATGATTATACAGTGGCCATCTCTGAAAATGTATGATTTAACCTTCTCTTGTAGCTTATCACTTCTCAATTAAGAGATGGGAAGCGTGTTATTCCAGAGTTTCTGGAATTGTGAGTGGTCATTACATTGATCAATAAATCAATCATTAAACATTTATTAAACTCCTGCTATGTTCTAGCACTGTGCTAAGTGCTGGGGATACAAAAAGAGGCAAAGATAGTCCCAATCGTCAGGCACCTTACTGTCCAATAGGGGAGATAACATTCAAACAAATACATACAAAACAAGCTATATACAGGATAAGAAATAATTAGCAAAGAAAAAACCCTAGAATTAAGAAAGTCTTCCTGTAGAAATTGAGATTCTAGTTGAGACTTAAAGGAAGTCAGTGAGGTCAGTAATTGGACCCAAGAGATGTTGCATTCTTAAATTTTTGAGTTTTTTTCTAAACAATATTTTTGCTCCATAATTTGTTTTCCTAGTTCGTCTTACTTCACTCTGAATCAATTCTGAATCCATCCCTTTTGGCATTTTTTTATGGTGTAACAATATTTTATTACATTCTAACCCTCAACTATTCCTCAATTGATGGATTCTTCCTTAGGTTTCAGTTCTTTGCTAACCCAGAATATTTTTGCACAGATGAACTACTGGTGATTTTCCAACAAGTTAGATCTATGCTTTAGGAATATCATTTTAGCAGCTGTGGGAAGAACAGCATTGGAAGGGGGAAAATCTGGAGATAGGGAGATCAGTTAGGAAGCTATCCCCAGGCAAGAGGTGATGAGTACCAGAACCGAGGTCTTTGTAGTGGGATTGGGGATAGATATGAGATATATTGTGGAGGTAAAAGTAAGATTTTGCAATTCACTGAATATAAGAGATAAGGGAGAGGGAAAAGTTGAGGATGGTTCTCAGTTTGAAAACCTGAATGACTAGAAGCATAGTGGTGTCCTTCATAGAGATGGAAGTTAGGAAAAGGAGTTGAGTGGTGGTTTGGATAAAATGAACTGTTTTGAACATTATTCCTTTGAAGTGCTCGTGGGATGTTCAGTTGGTGGTGTGAGACTGGAGTTTAGAAGAGAGACTAGTGTTGGTTATAGAGCTCTGCATAGAGATGACAGTTTGTACCCAAGGGAATTGATGAGATTGCTAAGAGAAAGTAGAGAGAAAAGAGAGTTCAAGATAAACCATAGCGGACTCACATTTAGAGGAGGTGGGATAATGAATACTGTTCCAAAAAAAGAGACCAAAAAGTGTCAGAAAAGTAGCACAACCAGAAGAGCGTAGTAACTTTTAAACCCAAAGAGGAGAGAACATCTAGGAGGAACATTGTCAAATGTTGCCAAAAGATCAAGCAGGATGAGAACTGAGAAAGACAACTAATGTGATTTGTAGCCTTGGAGAGAAGGCTTCATGTGAACAATGAGCTCAGAAGCCTGATTGCAAGATGAAAAGTGAGGGGGGGCGGTGGTGGTAAGAAAGTACATTATGGGCAATTATGGTATTTATTATTATTAACACTAATAGCTAACATTTCGATAGCGCCTACTATGTGCTGGACACTGAGCTATGTGCTTTACAAACTACCCACAACTACCTTGAGAAGCAGGTACTATCGTTATCCCCATTTTGTAGATGAGGAGACTTATGAAGACAGAGAGGGACTTGCTGATTTTGAACTTACTTGTCTTACTGTCTTGAGCCTACTCTGCCACTTAGCTGCCCCTTAACATCGACATGTATTGTTCAGTTGATTCAGCCATGTCCAATTCTTCATGATTCCAACTGGGGTTTTCTTGGCAAAGCTAGTGAATTGGTGTGTCATTTCCTTCTCCAGCTTATTTTACAGATGAGGACTGAGGCAAACAGGGTTAAGTGACTTGCCCAGGGTCACACAGCTAGGAAGTGTCTGAGGCCAGATTTGAACTCACGAAGATGAGTCTTCCTGACTTTAGGCCTGGAGAGTGGAGAGGAACAAGAGAAGAGGCCTTGTTAACATACTGCTTGGTTCCTGTACTTTAAGAGATCAGAGATTTGGTTCACCACCATTTGTTTTTTACTGGTCTAGCTGGGAATGGGAGCCAAAATGCTTTCCTTCCTGTTTGCTACTTTTTCCCTTCCAGCCCTTCCCCCCCACCCCCCACCCCAAGATAATCTTTTTTATTATGGTACAAGTCCCATGCAGCCTCC
>JAQQSK010011683.1:0-12177 GCA_028658325.1 Potorous gilbertii
TTTAAGGGAGCTGGTTTGTGGGAAGCCAAACAGAGGGAAGGCTTGGGGATGGTAGTGTCCCCTGCATTGTTATTCTGTATAGATTTCTTTGTTGCTATGATGGATTTGACTTTCTGGTGTTGAGATTTGGCTTTCTGGTGTTTGAATAAATGTTTTGGTTCTGTCTTCCAGGTGGAAAGTCTGTTATAGCTATGATTCGGAGCTGTACCAGGATATTCATAGCCACCGCAGGCACTGTGAATATCACATTGGTGTTACACTACTTCAGTCAAATGAGATAATACTTGTAAAGGACTTAGCACAGTGCCTGACAGACAGCTGGAGTTTAATAAATGCATATTCTTTTCCTCTTTCCCATTCCTTACTTACTAAATACTTACTTATACTAAACATTCCATCTTCTATCTCCATATTTTTATGTAGGTAAATCCCTATTCCTGGAATACTTTCCCTTTTCACCTCCAACTCTTGGAACCACTGGACTCTATTAAGGCTCAACTAAAATACCACCTCCTCCAGGAAGTCTTTCCTGATTCCCACAACTCTTAATGTCTGCTTCTCCCATCCCCATTTATTCATTTTATGTTTCCCTATGAACATACTGTATTCCACTTATAGAAGGTAAACTTTTTGAAGGCAAGAATTATTTTCATTTTTGCCTTTATATATACAATGTCCAGCACAATGACTGGTGATTAGACTAATTGATTAATATAAATATATGTATATGTGTATGTATACATACACACATGTATGTATAATATATGTGATCTTGGGAAAGTCTCACAATCATATTATTTTATATCATCCCCCTCTATGAGAGCAAAAGTTTATAGACCAGATGGTAACAAATTTGAGTGATTATTTTTTAATTTCAAGTGCACTTTGACAGCAAATCACAGCAAAAGATAAACTCACCGGATTTTTATAAGTATGCTCTGAGCCCTGAAAAAAAATAGCAAGAAAAACTTGATAAGTACTTTCACTTTGAAAAATCATTAAGGAAGTAACTGGCCGAGTCTCCCCTTTGGTACTAGCAACAAACCTTCTTAAGTAGGACGACTAACTACTCCCCTCCAACCTAAAACTCCAGATCATGCCTGCTTTGTAATTGTGGGCAATGACTAATGGTTTATTGCTAAATGTTTAACAACTGGCTTTCTAAAAATGTAAGACATATCTTTAAATTCAATCTGTGTTTTTTTTTCTCTATCACTTTCTTAAGTCTAATAATCAGGAAAACAATAAATAATAAGCAATAAATAATAAACAATAAATCAAGCTCTTATTTGATTTTTGAGGTATAGATGCTTATTCTGAGAATTTTAACTATCATCTCTCTCAAGCTGTTTTGATCTGGCTCCAGTACAACCCTAGGAAGGCCCAGCTGCCTCTTTCTTTGACTAGCTTCTTTTTGTGACTCTTCTGGGCCTTGGCATCAGGCCATAATGGGGATACTATCTTTCCATTATGTCAAATCCTCTGAAGACCTGAAGGGTATCCCTCCACAGTTTTACCATTGTGAAAGTGAAGAAGTATCTCTTCTTTGATTTCACAAAACTCAGATTTTTATTTTCCTTTATTTGTTTAACATTGTAGCAAATGAAGGTATAAGAACAATAGTAGTTAATGATCATACAGTAATTATACCTTTATGTATGTAATTTCATTTGATCCTTAGAATAACTGGAAAAATGTCCTTTTATTTGACTACAGATAGGCAAACTGAAACAAGCTGAGTAACTTGCCTAGGGTCACATACCTGTGTGCTTGTGCTTTGTGATCTCATTTTATCCTTACAACTCTGGGAGGTGTTACTAGCCTTTTTTTTTTTATGAATGAAGAAACTGAGGATGGCATAATTCAAGTGACTTGACTGGGGTCACATAGTAAGTGTCTGAGGAGACTAGAGCAAGTCCAGTACTCTATGCACTGGGCCACTTTTTACCTTTGAATCTGATTGAATTATATTTAATCCTTATGAAGCAGGTCTATTCACCATGATATAATTTGTTTTCTGTTTTCCATTTTTAAAAGAAATATGTGGGTCTCCTTGAGACATAGCACAATTATAGTCTATAGGAGAAGCAGAAAGAATGAGAAGCAAGGGTTTCATATGGTGCAGCCTTCATCTAATTGGGTAATGAGGGAGCTCCTGCAAAGGAGAAGAATCCGAACACATGGAGGGGAATGATGGCATTTGGGACTAGCCTTTCTTTTCTTCCTTTCTTCCTTCCTTCCTTCCTTCCTTCCTTCCTTCCTTCCTTCCTTCCTTCCTTCCTTCCTTCCTTCCCATTGTTAGATATTTAATTGAATTCATAAAGACTTTAACCTCTTTCCCCTGGGATGCTTTTGCATGACAAAATCCATTTACCTGGCTTGGTAACTGGTTGTAGTGCATCATCCTGTCCTTCTTTCCCATAAGAATGTCCATGAAACCAGGAGCATTGATAGCTACTCTTTTTAAAAAATTATTTATCTTTAATTTATGGGATAAAAAAACATTTCTATAACATAGTATAATAAAAATGATTGCACTGAAACTGCAAATCTATTATGTACAGCTTGCTATTCCATTTAAATATATAATAAAATTATTGTTTAAATTTTTTTTTCCTTTTTTCTCCCCCCCCCACCTGGAGATAGTTACCATTAGATACAAATATATATTACATGTAACATCACTCTACACATACTTCTAATTATCAGCTCTTTCTCTGGATGCAGACAGCATCTTCCTTTGTCCTTTGTAGTTAATTTAGGGATGTATAGTAGTCAAAATGACTTGCTTTCTTTTTAATTCTCGAAGTCAATCAAATGTTTTCTGAGTGCATGAGGCAAAACAAACAAATAAACAGAAACAAAAACAAAAAGACCTCCTTTTTCTCTCTCCTTCAGAGAATTTCCTCACAGATGAGTGAAATATTGTCCACTTCACTGCCTTCACAGATAACATTATTCTAGGCAGCTCTATGTCAGTTTATTTTGTTGGTCAATAGGGCTGCCAGCTTTTTCCTGTAACCAGCCAGGTTTCCCAGAATTCAAAGTTGTTGCTAAAGCGGTTCTCTGAAAATAGCATGGATTTCCTTCAGACTACTGGTGCACATTTACACAGAGAAGGAAACACAAGTAAAAAGTATAAACAAAGAAACATTTCAAAGCATCTCATACTTGCCTCTTTTTGTATGTAAAGCTGATATTTAAATTCCTTGTCACCAATTTTATGTGTTGTTTCAGGCTTCTGCCACCGTATGAGACAATTTGATTTTGAGCAGTTCACGGTGATATTAGTTGGTGCAACCCAAATTTCTGCAATCCAAAATTCCAAGATAAAATCCAAATCAGAGAGTTCCCCTAAATATACTTTTCTTGCTCATTTAACCACTTGATAAACCTGACTACCATCATATTCAATTGTAGGAAGTTTGTGAATGGGATTCAGCTTTGTTGACAGTGTAGACAATGCCTTACACATAGTAGGTTCTCAGTAAATGTTTGGTGAATTAATATGTCATGTTAATTCCAGCTACCTGCTAAAGTCTGACAACAATCCTCCTTCCTTCTTTCCTTCCTTCCAGCTTCTCCCTTTCCCTTCTTTGTTTTTATCCATACAACTATTATTCACCAACTCCTTCTCAATCTTCTTGGACTCTTTCTAACATTTGACATTGTAATCACCCTCTATTCCTGAATAATCTTTCCTCTCTAGGTTTTAACAACACTGCTTACTGGAACATTTTCCATATTCCACCCCCTGTGGATATACTGCACGGTTCTGTTGTGGAGCCTCTTTCTTTCTCTCTCTTTTAGTAGCTTTATCCACTCCCTTATGTTAATTACTATCTTTACATAAATGTCTCCGAGATCTATATATCCAGTCCTGGTTTCTTCCTTGAGTTCTACTCCCACAACAAAAAGTGAGCATTTTGAACTCTCAAAATCAAATAGAACTCATCTTTCCCTCAAAATGCACATCTATTGAAGACTTCATTATTTCTTTTCAAGGATACCACCATCCTTCCAGTCTCGTATGTTTGCAACCATGGCATCTTCCTGGCAACTCATCTTTTCTTAACACATATATCCAATCACTTGCTAAGTAAGCCTTGACAGTTCTAACTCCACAATAGATCTCCAATTTGCCCCTGCCTCTCACATGACCATTACTCTAATTCAGGGTGTCATTACCTTTACTTGGACTATTACAACAGTGTCTTAATTGGACTTTCTGCCCTAAGTCTTTCCCTTCTTCAATCCAACCATCATGCATCTAAATAGGGGATTTTCTTAAAGTATGGTTACGACTATGCCATTTTCCTGTTTAATAAACTCCCATGACTCCCTATTGACTCTAAAGATCAAAGGCAAAGTCTTCTGTATGGCACTTAAAGTTCTTCACAGTCGAATTCCAATAAATTTTTCTAGGATTATTTATTATTGCCTTCTTATACTCAATGGTTCAGTCAGATTAGTTTTCTTGCTATTTCCTCATACACACAACATTCTGTCTCTCATCTTTATACACAGGTTTTCTCCAAGCCCTACAATCTACTCTCTCTTTACCTCTAATTCTTAGAATTCAGAGCTTCCTTCAATGTTAGGTTCACATGCTACTTCCTACATGAAACCTTTTCTGACCTCCTTTACTCTCAGGGATTAGTGTCATCATCTCAAAATTACCTCCTATTTGCTTTTCATATATTTTCCATGCACTTATATGTATGCATGTTGTTCCTCAGGGCTAACAGTTCCTGGCACATAAGAAACTCTAAATAGCATTTGTTGATGGTTTGATTGCATAATCAACTGTTTCAACCTTTCCTAATGCTAGAAAATAGTAGTAGCATCTAGGTATTATAGGTGGAATAAAGGTTGGGCTCATTGACAGCAGTGCCAACTATGGCAAGCCCTGTGAGAAGAATTGGCCCCAGAATATCTCCAATTTGTCCTTGGAGTTCAAATACTGAAGTCAATAAGTCATTAGGGAGTCTCTGGCATTTATTGTTAGAGTAGTGGAAGTTACACCCATGCTTTAAGAAAATCATGTGGTAAATACATGGAGCCCAAACTGAAGAAGGAATAAATAAGGCAGAAAGTCCAATTAGGATTCTCTAGTAAGAAGTAATGAGACTGAATTAGAGCAGTGGTTGTATGAGTCAAAAATCAGGACAGATTTGAGATATGTTGTGGAGTTAAAATTGACAAGGTTTAGCAAATGATTAGACAATCAATCAGCTATACAGGAAGATGCCATGGTTACATTTTTGTCAAGCTGAAATGAAGACATATTTCATTGGCCAAAATATGGGTTGTATTTTATTTGATAAATCCTATATATTTAAGTCATCCAATATGCTATTAATATAAATATATCTTTTGACTGTTAATGTATGGGTAAGGCTACATAGTTTGTTTCTCACCTATTGAAAGTAGAGAAATCTTACAACAAACGTTTTTGATTTTTATTCTTTCACTTGTACCAATAACAAGGAAGTAACCCTTGCCAATGAATCCATCAAGTTTATTGAAGTGACATCCAACATGCCTCTTTTGGGAATCTTTTATGTAACTAGCACATTCTCTTTCTTGTTGTCTTCTGCAAAAGACCAAAATACCACAGATTAGTGGGATTTAATACCTTGCATCATAATTCTAACAATTTTCATATAGGGTTAAAACTTACTTAGCATTCTGTGAATAAAGGTAATATTGGACATCATTTGGAGCTGCTCTACCTACTGTCCAAGTGCAGTTCATGAAATGAACTTTGTAAACATAACAGGAGAAGTTTTTTGCAGCTGTATCTTCTCCTGGGTAGATACAGAAAGGACATGAAATGCAATTTGAAGTTAAAATAAGATCTGATACAGATTCTTGATGGAAAACAAAAGCAAGGACTTACAACTCAAGATTTCATACCAGTGCTATTAAAAAAGAGTTCATTTTTGGATGTGTTCTGATAAATAGTTACAGAATTTAGAAATGTGGCTTCATGATTGAGATTACAACTGGAAAAGGCAGAGCAGGATTTCTTGATATAACTCTTGTCCTGAAATAAAACCAAAAAGGAAAAACAGTACATTTGCAGTAACTATTAGCAGAATCAAGAGATGGAGTTTTGCCCTATTCCTAAATATTATTTTGCCTTGTTTAAGTTGTCTTGCTATGAGTAAATTATGTTATGAAAATTACAAGGTTAAAGGTATAGTTTCTCAAGGACATGTCAGATTTCTAAGTGGCTGATGATTAAACCAATGATAGAAAAATCATTGTTAACTATAGAAACTCCTTTTAAATAGATTTGTTCTGTTAAGTATCAAAGAGGTGGTTAGGTGGCACAGTATATAGAACAGTGGGCTTGGAATCAGGAAAATCTTAGTTCAAACTCAGGCTCAGACACGTATCAGCTGTGTGACCTTGGGCAATTCATTTAACCTTAATTTGTCTCAGTTCCTAGTCTATAAAACCAGGACACACTGAAGAAAGAAATGGCAAACCACCCCAAGAAAACTATGTTCATGGGGTCATGAAGAATTGGGTCCAACTCAACAACAACAACAACAGGTATCTAAAACACCAAATTTTCATTTGATGAGATCAATAAAAGAGGGAAATAAGACATGAAGTCATACTTACCATCACTGGTGAATTGTGTGTTTTCATTACATCTGTGGGCATTGTGATGTTGTCACTGTTGTTCCAGCTTAACTCTATTTTCCTTGGATCTTTTTTCAGGTTTGTGACTGATTGGCCTGGTACTTTGGCTGCAAGTTTTTTAAAGGATTGTTCATTGAGGTTTTAGGTCACAAGTTCACCCCACTTCTCCTCTAGGCTCCTATTTCTTTTTACCTTTGCCCTAGAATCTCATTCTCTCCTGCTTCCCCAAAAGTTCTAACTCTGTATCTAAAATTCCTTTCTTCTTCATCCTCCACTTCTCATTCTTTTTAAAAAAACAATTAATTAATATTTAGTTTTCAACATTCACTTCATAAGATTTTGAGTTTTACATTTTCTCTGCCTCCTTCCTCTCTCCCTTCCTGAAGATGATGTGCAATCTGATATAGGCTCTACATATACATTAATATTGAATATATTTTCACATGAGTCATGTTGTAAAGAAGAATTAGAATGAATATAAGGAACCACAAGAAAGAAAAAATAAAACAACAGAAAAAGAAAAAATGCTTTGATCTGCATTCAGGTTCCACAATTCTTTCTTTTGATGTGGATAGCACTTTCCATCATAAGCCTTTTAGATTTGTCTTAGAGCCTTGCATTGCTGGAAAGAGCTAAGTCTGTCAAAGTTAATCATTGAACAATGTGGCTGTTATTTATTTCTTATTCTTTACTCCAACATTAAAATATGCCCCAATTTCACTGATTCTCAAAAATCAGTTCTAGCACTGCATGAGCTCCTCTCCAACTTGAAGTGCAGGAAGCCCCTCTCATTCTCTTAATACTCAGGCTCCTCAGTCCCTTAGCTCTCTTGAACTCTGCCTTCCAATCTTTCCACTATATACATCTCTCAAAGTCTTCAGTGACTTCCATGTGACTAAAATGAAAAGAAATCCTTTATAATTCCAAATCTGCTTAACTTTGCTGAGCTTTTAACGTTAATCACCAATTAGATCTCAAAGTCCTTTGGAATCTTGGCTTCCAGGGTGAGGTTCCATTCTGTAATTCCCTCTTTTGATCATATATGTTGAACATATCCTTCAGAAGCTCCTCATTAACTAATCTCCAACTAGACGATCTCTCAGGACTCTGGGTGAACAGTTTGCAGTTCTCAGTTTCTCAAGTATGAATGTGTTGTGCAATCGCTTTTGCTACAGTTTAAGTATGCTCACACCTGAAGCATCTCCTTTCCTCACAATAAATATGTTCAGTTGCTATGCTGAGTCCAGCTCATGTGTTGGCTTAATTTAAATGATTTCTCTAACAGAACAGCATTAAAAATTGCACATGGCAAAATAAAAGTTGTTTATCTTTCATCTGTGCCCTCCCCCCATTACCCATTATCAGAATTGGCAAGACTACCTACTTTACTAATACCCTCAAGTGCCCTCCCCCCATTACCCATTATCAGAATTGGCAAGACTACCTACTTTACTAATACCCTCAAGTAAAAAGCCTTTGTGGCCCAAATTAACTTTTCCTTTTCTTCTTTTTTTTTTCATGTTATTTGCCACTATCTTCTGTAAAACATGCTTCCACTTTCTCACAGACATCTCCTCTAGGTTTTCACAACTGACTCTTGAATTGGCTACATTATATTCCTACCAAAATTATATAATCATGAATTTAGAGACACCTTAGAGGTTGGGTAATCCAAACTTTTCAGGTTACAAATGAGGAAATTGAATGCCAGAAAGTTAATGTGACCTGCCTCAATTTGCACAGAAAGTAAGTGAAAGAGCCAAGATTTGAATCCACTTCTACCAACTACAAATACTCTAGTGTTTCCCTTGTTCTCAATGTTTCCTCTGAAACTGACTTCTCTACTTATCATTTCTATTTAAATGACCACTCCTCTACTTAATAGATTTTCATAGTGGTTTTTAGTAGGTCACCAGATCAGTATCTTCCAAAACTTTTATTAGCCTATATTAGACAGTGCTACTTGACTTATCTCCCCTTAGCTGGGTAGCTAGGTAGCTCAGTGGAAAAAGTACTGTGTTTGAAGTCAGGAGGACCTGAGCTCAAATCTGACCTGATACACTGACTGGAGGAGTCATTCCCTTTCTCAGTTTCTTCATCTGTAAAGTAGACATAGTAATAGCATATAACTCCAAGGGTTGTTGTTAAGATTAAATGAGATAATCATTGGAAAGTGCTTAGTACATAGTAAATGCTATATGAATGTTAGCTACTATCATTGGTCTTTAATCTCTAATGACTTTACTGGTCTCTATCGTCAATGCATCGTGTCAATTCTGCCCCTGAGCCTTTGCTCAAGCCAGATCCTTTGCCCCCAAACAACTTTCCCCTCCTAGCTCATCCAGCTTCTTTCTTTTTGTCTTTAGGGAATTCTTGAAATCCTACTTTTTATAACTAATTTAAAGAGGAAGTTGTGAGGTTTTCCCCTCTTCCTTGACTTATAAATGTATTGTTGTAGAAAAATCACTGAACAAAGAGTAAATACACTTGAGATTTTATCCTAAGGCTGTCACTTACTATGTGTTCTTGAGAAAATTTACTTAAAGTCCATGTTTCCAAATAGATATACTGACACCTGATCTGTTTATCTAGCAGTCTTCTTCCAAGTTCAGAGTTAGAGAAAGCATTTTAATAAGTATAAATTGTTATGAAGATATTCTTTGTCAGGCTCCCAAAATTTATCCTCTTTTCCATCACACTAAAAATACTTGAAGTATTCTTTCTATATAATATAAATGGGATCTGTGTGTTAAAGTAGGCATTTGTTCAGTTTACCATATAATTATTGACTGCATTCATGGCTGCTTTATGGACCTCTCTTAGGTTAGAAACTCTAAGACATAGACTATGATTTTAGCTTACTATTTACAATGCCAGGTGGAGGATGCACATAGGGGTTCTCAGTTAAGCATATTGCACTTGTAAGATTTCTACTGATGTCATAAGTAGCCCTAGATGTCATTGCTGAAATATACGTGGCAAATAAGTGAAGCCAGATGAAGGCATTTTTATAAAATGGGACTGTTCTCAACTAGGCACGGCGATACACATTTTTGGTTCTTGCTGCTGGGAAGGCTGATGGATTGTTTGAGCTTGTAAGTTCTGAGCTGCAGTGACCTAAATCACTCAGGCGTCCTCACTGTGTCTAGAACGCATACGGCGAACATAGAGTAGAGGTCCCCAGGGCTGCCTTAAGGAGGGGGAGCTGGCTCAGGTTAGAGAAAACAGGAAGTTAACCTTATATATAAAGATCATTACTGGAATGAGTTTTATGAGTGATATCGAGTTCAAGCCTGAGTGAGATCGACAGAGGAACGGAGTATCTATCAAATAAATAAAATGAAATCAAACCAACTGCTCAGATCTTTGCTAACATCCCTACGAATACTTGATTCAAGTTACATGGTTATAGTTCTGCGCTCACCCTCTTGTTCCTGTGTCAGACAGCATGTTGAAGTCAATAAAGCTGATGTCCAAATCAAGACCATGAGATCAGTCATGGAACAGGCCATTGAGAAGAGAACGGGGGAACTGGAAGAGAAGAGAACGTTGTCAGCATACCTGAGATTTTAGAAAATCTGCTCCCGTATGTTTCTAGCCATAAGAAGTACTGGGGACATTCTCCAGGCACGCAATTCAGGATAACTTTGAATTAGTCCCCACAAAGATCACCCGCCGCAAAGCACAGTGTTGCTCTTCATTGTGAGAAATAACTCCATTTATTTTGTGGTGATGTAGTCTTCTCTTCAGGGGCAGGTAGGTGGCATGAGATTCACCCATTCAATGAATAGGGTGTATCTCATGCCACTTGATAGGACCTTAGCCTGAAAGGGCCATAGTTCTACATTGTATCCTGAGCCATCACCAGTTATCCTGATGAATATCATGCCACTGGACCCAGATGGTTCAGGAGAAGAAAGTGAGGCTAGTGACCTTGCACAGCCTTCCCTCACTCAAATCAAAGTCAACTGCAAGTCATGTCATCATCTTGATGTCATGGTCCCCTTCAAGAACGAAGGACAAACACAAGGTGACATAGTGGATAGCATGCTGGGCTTGAAGTCAGAAAGACTTATTTTCAAGACTCATCAAATCTGTCCTCATACACTTACTAGCTGTGTGACCCTGGGCAAGTCACTTAACCCTGTGTATCTCAATTTCCTCATTTGTAAAATGAGCTAGCCAAGGAAATGGCAAACTACTCTGGTATCTCTGCTAATAAAACTTCCCAAAGGTGTCATGAACAGTTGGACACAACTGAGATGACTAAACAACAGCAGTGTTCTCTTCACTCATTTTCAATAGCTTGAAAGTGTCAGACTCACTAACCAGGTATTATGATGGAGGACAACACTGAACATTTAGTTGGTCTATGATCCAACTCTGACAGATGAGATAAAAAAACTGAATGTTATCTCTTTTTATATTGATAATAGAGAAGGATTTCCACTTTTATCACAGACTAGGTTTTCATGACAAGAGAAATGAACTCCATTACAAAATGGGTGTTCTGTACTGTTATGTCATGAAGACAAGCCATAGTACATTTCCATTATAGCTGAATGTTCTCACATAGACACAGTCAGAATTTAGCTGTTGGGACACCTTAATCCTAGATAGGATAATTGCAGATTGTTTATGTGTCAGTATCTCCAACCCAAAGACCTGGAATAAAGATAGATGGTCCAACTCCATTTCTCCTACCTCCATGAACGAAGACTTCTCTGACTAGCATAGTTCATACTGACATATCCTTTTTCAGAATTCTAGAAACATTTACTGTCTATTCCATTTATTTGAGCTCATAATAAATGTAAAACAGGGGAATCAATTAATTGCCCCTATATTTGTGGGAGCTACATATGAATTCTTACAAGGAAATTGAGGGATAAGGCACAAGAAGTCTCAGGTAGATATACACCTTGTTTTGTCTTCAGCCCAGATGAGAGTAGGTTCCAATATTACCAGTCTCTGACCCCTATCTATTTCCTCCGTATTAGTTCTTCCTTTTGTGCCACATATTTATGAGATAATTGCTCTGTTTTGTCTTTTCCTATCCAATTTTGTTTTTTCGAATCACCGTCATACACAATTCAGCCATAGTCTTTCTTTCAAACTACTTTAGTAATGATAAAAGTTTTAAGAAAACTATTGCTAATACTAATAACTAAAAATTACTGCTAAAAATAACATTTTCATATATCATAAGGAAAGATTTTGACCTTAATCATGCCTTATAATTACTCTTCAATGATTTCCTTATGTTTCTTCTGGATCTATTATATCAAATTTTTCATTGAGTTCTGGTCTTATTGGGTTTTTTTTTATTAATTTATTTGTTTTCAGTTTTTTACAATCTCTTCCATAAGTCTTAGATTTTCTCCCCCTTCCCTCCCCAAGATGGCATGCAATCTTATATGGGTTCTATACATACATTTCTATTAAATACATTTTCACATTAGTCATGTTGCAAAGAAGTATTCAAATGAATGGGAGAACAAGAGAAAATATTCTGCTTCA
>JAQQSK010011684.1:0-12175 GCA_028658325.1 Potorous gilbertii
CACAAAGGAAGCAGTTCCTGCCCTCAAAGTGCTTATATCCTAAGAGGATATACCTAAATTCTAGTAAATGATGAGATTTGGAACTCTTTGCCTCACAAAGATTTTAGAGTAGGAGATGATTTTCAGTGTATTATATTTTTAAAACTACATCCTAAAAGATTGCATCTTTTGCCTTTGTATTTTTAAAAGGAAACATCTACAGACATTTTGCTCCATTTACTCCGGCAGATTAAGTAGGTGAGGTAGAATGGAAGGAGTGTTAGAAGAGGGGAAGGGGCTGACTGTGGGGGACCAAGGTGATTGCGCTTTATCCCTGGGAACCACTTGATTTGTTGTTATAGTGAGGAAGACTTTAATGTAATTTGTTTTAGATGTACTGGTTTGCTGTGATCTAACATATGTGTCCCAGCAACCATTCCAATTGTATATATCCCCCCTCCCCCAACTAAAAATAGGTTAGTTCATCAGTTATTCACATAAAGTCAGATGTTCTTTATTTTTTTTAATTAAATTTCTTTAGTTTTAGTTTTCAACATTCACTTCCATAAGATTTTGAATTCCAAATTTTCTTCTCATCTCTCTCCTCCCCCCACCCCAAGATGGTGTATAATTTGATATAGACTCTACAAATATATTCATATCAAACCTATTTTCATATTAGTCATGTCTTAAAGAAGAATTAGAATCAATGGGAGAAACCACGAGAAAGAAGAAACAATAAAAAAGAGACAACAGCAATAATATGTTTTCATCTGCATTCAAACTCCACAGTTCTTTCTCTGGATGTGGACAGCATTTTCCATCGTCAGTCTTTTGGAATTGTCTTAGATCATTGCATTGCTGAGAAGAGATAAGTATCAATGTTAGCCATCGTACCATGTGGCTGTTACTATGTACAATGTTCTCCTGATTCTACACACTTCACTCAACATCAGTTCATAAAAGTCCTTCCAGGTTTTAGCTGAAGTCTGCCTGTTCATCATTTCTTATAGCACAATAGTATTCCATCACATTCACATACCACAACATTTTCAGCAATTCCCCAATTGATGGGCATTCCTTCAATTTCTAGTTCTTTGCCACCACAAAAAGAGCTGCTATAAATATTTTGGTACATGCGGGTCCTTTTTCCATTTGTATGATCTTTTTGAGATAGTGACTTAGACATGGTACTAGTAGGTCAAAGAGTATGCACATTTTTATAACCCTTTGGGCATAGTTCCAAATTGCTCTCCAGAATTGTTGGATCAGTTCACAACTCTACCAGCAATGCATTAGTGTTCCAACTCTCCCCATATCTTCTCCAGCATTTAAGTCAGATGTTCTTTAAAAGCGGACCCTGCCCTCAAGAAACTTGCATTTGACTGTAAGACTTAACATCTCTTCATGAATGATAATGAAATATTTCATGATGAAAGGTTACATGAAAAATGGAAAGTGGATTTTTTGGTCTTTGCTTATGACTCTGTTAATTCTTTGAACTATGTAATAATTCAGAGTTTCTTGGAGACCCATTCATCAAACTCCCTTCAGAATAGACTGGCAGTGCATACAAAAATGTGGAAACTCCTCTCCCTTTTGCTCCTGCCTGGAAAATCTGAGACACCTAGGAGGGATCTCCCTAAAATTGGCTTGACCTCTGGCAGGTCAAGATGGGCCTCTTTCTTATGTTCCACCTACCCTCAAGCACCTTCATGTTTCAGAATGCATGGGCCTCTTTTCTCTTCCTCTTTGTTACTCTTCTATTTTGCTATTTTATGCATGTTCTGGTAATGATGGAAGAAAACCGAAAACAGAATGAGGAACTTTATTTATCAAGGGTATCTGCTTTATGGAGCAGAAATAAATTGAGGGGACTACTCAAGAAATCATCTGTTAAAGTAACTCCCAAATTAATGGTAAACAAAATTGAGTTTTCATGAGGAAACTTTTCCTCCAGCTATACTCCATAGTGAAATATAGTGGTCAAAGAAAAATTCCTATTAATTTCTGATTCAGAATGATTTTAAGAAGCAATTCCCTCTCTGGTGTGGAAAAAATTTTTTGACAACTTCCTGAATCTCCACAAAGGGTTCAAACCCTACCTGCATATACATTTTACTTGATGCCCCTCCCACCCTCCACCCTATCCACCTACCCCCTTTTTGGTGAGAAAAGGGCTGGGTGATTTCTGGGTAGGTGCAGATTTGATGAGAAGTAGAAAGACTGGCCTTCCCACCTCACCTCAAAATCAAGGGCCCACTCTCTGGATACCTTGCCAGACCTTCCCTTCCTTGGAATTGTTCCTTTGGGTTAAGGCAGGGATTGTGCTGCAAGAAGCCCCTTAAAAATGCAAATGTATCACCTAGGAGGCCTAAAACATTCTGCATTTGGCATGAATTAAATACTTGAATTTCCTGCTGGCAGCAGAGGAATGCCAAAGAAATACCTTAGCTGGAATCTTAGATTTACAACCGGAAAGGGTCTTAGGGATCACCTGGTATAACACTCTTGGATAGAATAGAGTTGGAAGGGACCTCAGGTGTTATCTAACCCATTCCACTCTTGTATGACTTGGGCAGCATTAGTTAATTCTTAAGAAGTTTTTTCCTGACATTCAGCATAAATATCCTACTCTGTAATGGATTCCCCCCACTGCTCCTCATTCTGTCTCTCAGAGACAAACAGAAGAAGCCTAGTGACTCTTTTGTGGGACACCTCTCCAAATACTTGGAGAATGTAATCGCATCCTTCCCCCTATACCCCATCTCTTCCCTTCTCCTGACTAGCTATGCCCAGTTCCTCTAACTCGTCCTCCCATAGCATGATCACAGGCTTATGTTGTCTTCCCCATTTGAACATGAGTTCTTTGAAAGCATTTAATGTTTCATTGTGTCTTTGCATTTCCAACATCTAGCACAGTGCCTGGCAAATAATGGGGGCTTAATAAATGCTTATTGATTGATTGATTGATTGATGGCCTTTCATTTTCCTGGCCACTCTCTTCTTGACTCTCCCATCATACAACCCCCACATACTAGCCGTCAAGAAAAAGCCACCACAAGGGGAAATGAATTGCCCAAGGTCACAGAGGCACCAAGTTCCCAAGCTGGCACTTGAGTCCAGATCCCCTGACTTGAAATCTCATGCTAGGTCCAGTCCACCAGGCTGCCTTTCCAAGCTTTCTTAAATGATGTGCATGTTGTTGACTTGGATAGAATGATGCTGGAAATGGTTTGAAGGATCATTTTAGAAGCCCTTACAAAAAGCTAAAACCATGCCAGATGACCTCTGTGCTTGGGCTTTTGGAGTTGGTCTGTAACATTATTGAGCATCCACGGTGTGGAGAATGCTGTATAAGGCATTTAATTAATTCTCTGTAAAATAGCCAAATTGCTTGAATCATGTCAAATTAATCCATTCTGCTCACAGTACCTGCTGTGCATGGTGGTTTTACCTATAATCTGCTTTGCTATGTGTGTGTGCCAGAAATAGAACTCAACCGAGAAAAGTACGTGAAGCCCTACCTATAATTCAACATTTATGCGTTTGTAAAAATACAATGCTTTGTGATTAGTGACCTACAGATCATTTGGGCGCTTTCATAACTGTCTTTTCCCCACCATGCTTTTGTGTACTCCATGACTTTCCTCCCACCTGTACTCACTTTTTCCACATGTTATTCTATTTGCTTTTTGGCTGATACTTCTGGGTAACTGATGAATGTTTAATCATGTGAAAGTAGCCACCAGATAATGAGGTAGTTATGATGAAAGTGTTTTATAAATTTTAAAGTGATAGAGAATGGGAATTATTATTAACACCGTTCATACATGGATAGCAGAGGAGGCAAACTTGTGACTCTAGGCTGTTCACAGCCCCAAACTCCAAACCAGATTCAAAGGTAATTGGGAAATGTTTCATAAATAAATAGAAATACAATACAACATAGATAATGTCAATTTATGATTTTCTAAGTCAATATATGGCCTGTCATGATCCCTTTCTATTTGAGTTTGATACCTCTGGCTTAGAGAACAGTGGTGACTAGAAAGCATGCACAGAAGGAACATATCTGTCCAGGGCACACATGTAGAGCACATCTATCTACACACAGGGGGTGCGTGTGGCTGGGGTATGTCTACAACCAGGCACCTGATGCTCTCCCTACCATGGAACTATCAAATTGCCTCTGTGGTTACTATACTCTGATATCTGCTGTGTCTCTCCACTGGGTGGGCCTTCTCTCTTGGGTGTCTCTACTGATCTCAAACCTTAACTGTAGTATTACCTGGGGGCTAATGAAACCAATCTCAATATCCTCTTTTATTGGCATGCAAATGAAATTGAATGAACTAGGTAGAGCTTCATCCCTGCATTTCTTACGCATATCTCCCAGCAGTGAAACCTTTCTGATTTTCTTACATACAGAAAACTGTAATACAAAATAATACATGATAAATCCACTGGGCCATGCTTTGTAAGATCTGAGGAGGGAAGGTTATCATTCAGCTTTTGAGGATGAGGGGAGAATGTACTCTGATACCACAGGAGGCTTTGGCAAAAAGGGAAAGTGTGAGGAACGACATGGAAACACAAGGGTATAGAACATTTCCAGAGGACAGAATTTGTGGCAAATGAAGGGGTGAGTATAAGATTAAGGACAGATAAGATAGGTAAGTAAGAGGGTATAAGACTGAGAAGGTTTAGAGTCTGTAAGGCGTTTGAGATTTATTAAGAAGGCAGTAGAGAGCCCTTCAAAATTTTTTATGTTTTGTTTTCTTTTTAAAATCAATATTTTATTTTTTTCAATTACATATAAAACCAATTTTAACATTTTTTTAAAAACTGAGTTCCAAATTCTTTGCCTCCCATACTTTCCTCCTTGCTGAGATGGCAAGAAATCTGATACATATATTGTACATGGGCAATCATGCAAAACATATTTTCATATCAGTTCCATTATGAAAGAAAACACAGACCCCCCCTCCAAAAAAAAACTTCATGAAATTACAGTAAAAGCAGTATTATTTGATCTGCATTCAGACTCCATTAGTGTTTTCTCTGGAAGTAGGTAGCATTTTTCATCGTAAGTCCCTTGGAATTGTCTGTGAGTGAACTGAAGCACCCTTATCTACCCTGGAACTATGATCAGTGTC
This sequence comes from Potorous gilbertii, assembly GCA_028658325.1. Taxonomy (NCBI): domain Eukaryota; kingdom Metazoa; phylum Chordata; class Mammalia; order Diprotodontia; family Potoroidae; genus Potorous; species Potorous gilbertii. The sequence continues at coordinate 5,139 of JAQQSK010011684.1, forward strand.
CTGGACCACTCCCCTGTGGCTTTGATTTTTAGTGTCCTACAGTTCTTCCTTGCCCTGAGACTGTGACCCAGGCATGTGACCCAGATCCATACATGTCAGTACAACCGAGTCCTGTACCCAGTGCCAGCAAAGGGACCCCTGTCGTTTCCTTCTGGCCAGTTGTGCCACTTACTTACCATCTGTGGGTTGAGAACTCTGGAAATTGCTGCTGCTGATTCAGTTGCCCCCAAGGCCTGCATCTGGCTTATTGGGGTACAGCCTGTGCTAGACCCCAGTGAGACAGACCTTTCTTATCTATCTTCCAAGTTGTCTTGGACTGCAAAACCCCAAAATGGGGTCATGAAGAGTTAGACAAGACTGAATGACTGAAAAACCACTACAACAATACTAGCAGGTAGGATAGTAGGATAGAGCTACAATCCGCCTAAGAGGTCATTTAGCCATATCATTTCACAGAGGAGAAAACTGACACCCAAAGAGGTTAAGTGGCAGATGTAGTGTGGCCTAGTGGAGAAAGCATTCACTTTGGAGTCAGGAAGACTGGAGTTCAAACCTTGCCTCAGACAATGGTTAGCTGTGTGATCCACATAATGAGGAGGTTGGACTCAGCTATAATGTCCCTTCAAACTCTAGATCTAATATTCAGTGACCCTATGACTTGCTCAGAACACACCACTAGGAAGCAGCAGAGCTAGAAATAGAAGCAAAGACTCTTGGCCATATTTGCAGTAGCCTTTCCCCTGTACTACACTGAATTAATGGATGAGGAATTTTAATATTTTCTTTAAAGTATTGCAAATTGGTTGTACCATGAGTATTGCTTATTACAATCTAACATCTTACTTTTCACTTTTGAATTATTTCTCCTTCAGATTCAAGAAAATTTACCTCATATGTTTAAAAAAAAACCTAGACACTTGATTTTAGAATTTCATGGATTTTTCCACATGATTTATTTAGTTCCATATAACTTTACCTCTCTTTAGTATTTTTATATGTGGACATGATTAACAATTTAACCTGAAGGCATAGCTCATCTCTTTACTTTAATAATAAGAAACCCCACTGAAGGACAGAAGAAATGAAACCTCTGTTGTTCATGAATAAAGACATGTGTCTTTGGGTTGCACCCTTTAGAGAAGACCAAGGCTCTTCTGTATTTGGCCAAGGGCATAACTATATATTGACATTAACTTCTTTAAAATCTACCATTGTTATGGTCCAGCTGATGGAAGTAAACCCATTGATGCTGTCAATGAGACTAATGGCCCTATTTCTATACTTTTTGATGCCATAATTGTGCCATGTTCTCTTTCTACCTAAGGCATTAATGTTTCGTGTTGATTAAATTTTAACATCTATATTATTCTTTTATGCTATGTACAAATGCTAAACTTAAATCTTCTAGTAAGAGCTTAGCAACTTTAGTTTCCTATGGATTAGCAGAAAATTCATCAGACGCTACCCACAAGCTCCTCAGAATTGACTGATTTTCTCTCTTCTTTTTCCCCCTTTTCAGAGGTCTAGGAAGGTCCTTTGATAAACTAGATCTGAGATACATAATCATAAGATACTTTATATAAATCTGGAAGGCATTTCAGAGACCATCTAGTACAACCTCTTCTTTTTACAGATGGAATAAACTGAGGCCCAGGGAGAAAAATAATTTTCCCAAGGTCATGAAGACAATAAGTGAAAGGGCCAGAACTTAAACCTAGATACTCTGATCATGATCCAGCATTCTTTCCATTGTCCCATACTGTTTGTCTATTAAGTTCTACCATGCTGGAAAATCTTTGAGGATAACCTGACAATATGCGTTACTTGTCTTCTGAGAACCAGTCTATCTACCTATGGAGAGACGTTATTAGGATATTAGGAGGATGACCACCTGGTGATCATTTTGTGAAGGATGTCATGGAATTCCATGAAATAAGGAAGAAACGATTGGCCATTGACTGATGTGGATTCCCTTCTTGGGCTGAAGTAATAGTGGCGTAATGGTGGGAAATTGGATGCAGGGTGCTTGGAATGTTTTTAGAATATCAATCAATTTTTTCACTTTGACTCTTGGTACTATAAAGGTGAGATCCTTATCTAATGATCAATGAGTGAGTGGGTGTATTGCTGAATTACAGCAATATTAACATTATTATTATTATAAACAAAAAGAAAAGAGAGAAGGAAGTTGCAATTAAGTGGAAGGATGACTTGCAAGTAGTAGTTTGAAGAGGTCTTAGTAAGAATTGAGAGAATGCAAAGGCCTGGCAATTCTGAGCCCTTCATCCATAGCCCGGTCCCCTCCTACCTTTCCAATCTTCTTACACCTTATTCCCTGACATGGACTCTTTGAAATCCAGTGACATTGACCTCCTGGCTGTTCCATCTCTCAGCTCCAGACATCCTCTCTGGTTGTTCCTTAGGCCTGGAATGTCCTCCTTCTTCCACTCTGACTACTCACCTCTCTGGCTTCCTTTGAGTCCCAACTAAAATCTCATTTTCTACAAGAAGCCTTCCCCAACCCCTCTTAAGTCTAGTGCCTTCCCTTTTAAAATTATTTCCTATTCATCCTGTATAAAGGCTGCTTTCTGTATATTTGTATGTTGTCTCCCCCACTTCCCCTTAGATTGCAAGCTCCTTGAGGGCAGGGACTATCTTTTGCCTCTTTTTGTATCCTCAGCACTTAGCACAGTGCCTGGTACGTAGTAGGAGCATAATAAATATTTATTGATTGATTAACAGAATGGGCTTTATTAAATGCCAAAAAGCAACAGGAAGCATTGATATTTGATCATCATATATTGTTTTGCTAATGCTTTTGCAAGAAGATCACAATGAAAATTGCTATAACACTAACATTGTTTGTCGAGGATAAGATGGTAGAAAATTTTTGCAAAGAACTTTCGAAGACTATCACAATTAAATGCACATACACTTTGATACTTTTTGACTTCATTGCAAAGGTGGGAAAAAGTGATGATGGGAAGAAATATATGGGGGCCAAAGATAAGGGGGCTGAAGACTTATAACACAGAAACTTCATGATACTGTCTTATGAGCACTTTTTTTGAGAATAGAATAGGTAGGTACTGGAAAAGGGGAGCATCAAATAAAACTGTAAAGAACAAAACAGATTATATTTTTAAAAGGAAAGATTCATTATTGATGTGGGAGTGATTCATGAGTCAGCTCTCTGTGTATAGTCAGAGCATAGATTCATCAGAGCTTTAGATCAGAATTAGTAAAAGCAAGAAGAAAGAATTATAATGAGAAAGAAATACGGACTATGACTGAAACAATTTGACCCTGTTTTACTTAAATCAATAATTTGATTTTTTAATGGAAATTGATAATATAAGTGAAATCAATACCAACTGGATGATGTGATATATATATATATATATATATTATATACATATATAAATATATATGTATAAATATATTGTGTATATATTTGTATATCTATATCTATCTATGACACAGGCAGTACAAATGGACAGCAAGCTGGGCACAGAGTTGAACAGAAAGAAGAAAGCAGACTCTATGGTCTTTGAGAAATTGCAGAGATCCTTTGCTGACCCCACGTTGCTCATGAAAGCAAAAGCCCATCTTTTTAATAATAGCATTCTACCAGTATTGCTATATGTCAGTAAGATATGAAATGTATCTTCCTTATGAGATCTAAAAATGACTCTCATGCAGGAGGCATTAGAGTTTCTGAGCAAGCTGCAACTTAGAGCCAATGGAGCCTTCAGAGGAATACCTAAAGGAGAAAGGACCATGAAGGATTTTTATTTTATGGTCATGTGGCAATAGTGAGAGATGACATGTGGACATTGGAAGTAATTCACTGAGTCCTCCAGCATGTTATATGGTCCATTTATGGACCATTTATATGATTAAGAACTACCCAGGATGAGCATGCACTGATGGGCTTTGGATCATCATAAGTTGAAGGAGTTTCCAAATTGATATTGCAGATTTAAGTATTTCTAAATGTTCTCTTCTCCTTTTTCATTAGAATATTGGCAAACTTTTTCAAACATCAACAAATAAGGCTTTTAGTGCCATATTAGTCTGAATATAGTCCAGCATTTTCCACAAAATCTGTTGTATACAATGCAAATGCAACACCATGTAATTTTTCAGTGAGAGAGATTGTTATATGTAGAGTAAAGTTATATGAACATACATATGTATTTATGTATACATATGTTTATACATGTACTTGTGCTCATACATACATACACACATAAATACTTTGAGTTTCAAAGGGTCTTCCTTTAGAAATGGGGCTGAGTCCTGTGGAGTAACATAGGGAACATCTGAACCATTCCATATGATTTTTACATAATAATGTGTCTGACTTTCCCATTACATTAGTATTTCAAAATTGTTACAACTATCCCTCATCTGAAACTGTAATTGAGGTTTCTTTGTCCATTAGTTAATAATTTGAAAACAAATAAGTAATTTCACTCAAGGAGCTTACCATTGAAAGTGAGTCATTTTGTTAATGGGAGAATACTTTTGTAATGTAAATATTTGTCACTATCACAAGTTTGAGTTTTTTTAAGGATGTACCTGGAGTTTGACTTGCTCGTATTTATTGAGAACAAATGGGAAATGTGAAATACCCTCCATTATCAAGCCTAATTAAATTCAATTTGACCTATATTTATTAAGCACTTACTGTGGGCACCTTAATTTTCCAAGACTGGGGATAGTTACAATAATAAAAAATAAAATGGTCTATGTCCTTAAGAAGCTTATATTCTGAAAAAGAAACTTGCCTTCTTTCTTTTGTTAATTTTTTATGAACTCCCCAAGCTTGGGTTTAGGAAACATGAATGGCTTGTAAATAATCTTTTATCAGTTCCCCCTACCTTACCTCTTTGGAAACTGGAGTGGCTTCTGTAGGAAAATGTGACTACTGAAGATCTGTAGTCATTTCAAGACATGGGTGAGGTCTGGATTGAGAGAAGTGGCGCGGCGGTGCGTGGTGCAGCACTGGACCCAGACTCAGGAAGATTTAAACTCTGCTCAGCATCAGACCCTTCCCAGCTGTATGACCCTGGGTTAGTCACTTAACCACTGTCTGCCTCAGTTTCCTCACCTATAAATATAGATAAATAATAATACCTTCCTCCCAGAGTTGTTTTTGGAATAAAATGAAATAATACTTGTAAAGCACTTTGCAAAACTTTAAATGCTCTATAAATACCAGCTGTTGTTACCCATGGTGCTACAGGTATGATTTGAATCCAGATCTCTCCTGACTCCACAACACTGTCCAGGGTTCTTTATCCAGCACAACCCAGACTTCTTATAAACTGTGCAATATGTGTAATTTCAAACATGCACTTATATATTGTGGGGCCGGTGGTAAAGGACTATTTTTGAAATAAGTAGGAGCTACGATCCAGTTTGGCTTCTGAAATACACTGGCTCTGGGACAATGGGCAAAACCATTTAACCTCTAAGCCCCACTTTCTTCATCTGTAAAATGGGAATAATCTTCCCTGTCTTGCCTTCTTCCCCAGGTGTAATCTAGGTAAAGGCCTAACCAGATGCTAGTTCTTATGATTGGTATAGTTTTGCAGTCAGGGCTTAGGGCCTTTTGAAAGAGGGGAGCAGAGGACTCACAAAAGCCAATTCAATTCAGCAAATGTTTATTAATTACCTGCACTGTGTAGGGAACTCTTCCAGGTGCTAGAGAAAACAAGAAAGACTGAAATGGTTCTTCCCTTTGTTCACTTTCACATCTACAGGACTTCTTAAACATAGAATCCATGAATTTGTTTTTCTTAAGATTTTGATGACTGTTTTTCTATATTAGTGATTTCCTTTGTTATCCCATGCATTTTATTTTATGCATTTAAAAACCTTTTTCTGAGCCACAGGCTTTGTTGGATTACCAAAAGGGTTCGGGACACAAATATGGTTAAGAACCTTTGTCTAGGAGGAAGAGGAGGTCAAAAGCTGATGTATCCAGAAATGAAATGCAATGTTGCCTAGTAGCTAGGGAGCTGGCCTCAAAATCAGTAAGCCCTGAGTTTGAATTCCCTCTGTCAGTCAGTCAGAAGGTCAGTGAGCATTTAGGAGCCTATGATGTGCCAAGTGCTGTGTTAATTACTGACTCTGACACCTACTTGCTGTATGACTCTGGACAAGTCATTAACACTCCCAGGTCTCTAGCCAGCTCTGCAAGAATTGAGATTGCAGAGAAGGGGCCATTTTTGCATTCGCAGAGGGCCTTTCCTCTCCTAGAAGTTCTCTGTGACAATGAAATCACAGCTCCTTCCTATCTCTTTACTGGAAGAGGGAGTAGTTGCCCCTAGAAAGTCCCTATACCTATAGGACCAGTCTTGCAATAGCAAGTCAGAAAATAAGGAACCTTTTCTTTACCTGATGCTGTCCTCTTTCAGCAAATCACTGCAGCTAGTAGGCCTCAATAGTTGCAAAGACAGATTCTTCATGGATTGGGGGAGGAAGAAGGAGGGAAAAGTAGTGGAATAGGGAGGAGACTATGCCAATAAATCACTTTAGAAAGAAGTAGTAATTAGTTTTCTAAACATAGATGGGAGTTCCTTAAAATGGACCATATCCTGAGATTTCTGCAGAGCATCTTGGAAAGCAGGGTGAGCTTGAATTAGAGAATGTGCCATTTGAGGGCCCAGATTTGGCAGGTGATTGAAAGGAAACAGTTAAAAAGAATATGAACACCTGAAACTAATTTGAAAATCAGCATTGAAAAATGTACCACTTGAAAATCTATTTTAAATAATAGATGAAATAGACAATCTCTCACCATCCAGTCTGTTTTTTCCAGGCAAATTATGTGACTGGGAAATGCACCAATTCCATTTCTGTCTTTCCAAAAAAGAATTTATTTAAAATTCTTGAAAAAAATTGTCTAGTATTCCGTGATTGCTAGGATTGCTAGGTCAGAAGCTTAGATTTCTGATAGAATGAAGACCAGCTCTCAGGCAAGCTTTTCTAAAACAATATGCCATTGCAGGTTTAAGCTTTAAAAT